>JAAAKG020033405.1:0-19462 GCA_010014905.2 Druon quercuslanigerum
TGCGTTTGTAAAATCCATCAGAATCCGAAACTGATGATATCTGGAGCACGACTGAATCAGCTTGCAGAAGCCGAGACCAAATTACATATAAAATGTAATTAAAAAGTGAATGATAGTTCAATGTTAGAAACTATCGTAGATTCAGCTGATGTCTATGTTAAAAAATTTAGCAACAAATTACCTGAACTTTTGAAGCACGATTTTCTAGCAAAGGCGCAAAGTAAGTGTTTAAAAGATATTACAGAATCTCTAGTACCAGGAGTTTTTTTGATACTCTGTGATTATGGCGCAAACTTTTCTCCTGTAAATCAAGGCTGTGTTCAAGATCATTACTGGAGTAATGAACAAATAACGATTCACCTATTCGTTGTTCACTTTCAAGAAAATAGGGAATCTAAACACGAAAGTTATATGATTATTTCTGAATGCCTCAATCACGATGCAACTGTTGTCAATTTGTATATCAAGAAATTGATTGAAGAATTAAAGAAACGACATGCAGTAACAGAACTAATTTATTTTCCGACGGAATTGCATCGCAATATAAAAATAAGTATAACTTTATTAATCTTACCTACCATGAACAAGATTTTGGAGTGAAAGCTAGATGAAATTTTTTCGTCACGTCCCATGGAAAAAGTCCATGCGACGGATTAAGTGGCACCTTGAAGCGGGGTTCTGCAAAAGCGAGTCTTCAACGACCACTAGACAATCAAATCACGACTCCTCAATCGCTTTATGAATGGGTCAAAGATGTACTGCTCAAAATAAGATCTATTTATTGCACTGAAAAAGATTATGAAGAGAACGTGCAGTTTTTAGGACGTCGGTTTTTGCAAGCTCAGACAATTAATGGCACGAGAGGGTTCCATTCTTTCGAACCCTTAATTGAAGCTGAAATAAGGTGCAAAATTTACTCCGCTGCACCTGAACATGAATCCAAAATATTTAATATTCAACAGGGAAGGAGAGCTCGACGGGGTCGACCACGACGCTTAGCCGAGGCGGGAGAGTAAACGTGCACGCTTTGGTTTAAAAGTGCATAACTCGGCAACCATAAGAGGCTACAAGCTTTTTTTTAAATAAAAGGTAAAATTGTAAGGAAGAATTTAAATGAGAAAAATTGAAAAAAATACGAGCTCAAAACGAAAAATAAAAATAAAAATTTTTTTGACATTTTTTTATTTGAAATGTTGACTTTTTTTCTTCATTTTTATAGAAAAAAGGGTACTACATTTTCCATAACACTTATAAATTTGATAAAAACGGGTTAAAAATTTCTGAGATAGAGTATTTTCAAAAAAGTTCATCAAAAAAGTTCAAAGTGACGAATTCCTACAATTTTGAAATTTTCTCAACAATATTTTACCAGTGTCTTACCTATCTAACACTATTATTTCCTTCAGTTTAAGGAAAATCGCTGATCTGTTTAACAACCCTGATATTCCTGACCTGGAACCTCTCATCTGCATTGCAGTTTGCACCTTTGTGCCCTTTTGTGCCGCACTTATAGCACCCATCCGTTCTGTCAGGGCCCTTACAGTTTCTCGATTGATGTCCATATCTGAGGCATTTGCAGCATCGCTCCACCTAAACTCTTCTTCTGATACGACAGTTGACCCATCCTATTTTGATGCGCCCTGTTTTAAGCAGTTCGTTTGCCGCTTTCGCGCTCAGCTCTACTATGGCCTATTCTCTGGTAGTGTAACTATCCAGATCTCTGATCTCTACAGTAGTCCTTGATACTAAATTTTGAACTGTAACCTTCTCCAGGTATATCGCTGAAATGGTCGCAAGAGTTTTGGCTAGAATTTAACAAAATCTTTGAAATGACCCAAGTTAGTAACACAGCCATACAAAAAAAATCTTTTTCCGGATCTGGATTTCAGACCATGTTCTCTATATGTTTTGGGGTCGCTGAATTCGAATCCGAGATACAAAAAACCCCAGAACGTCACGGCTATAACATAACCTCAAAAATCCTCATTAAATATATAAGACCGTCGGCATTAGCGTTTTCGATGTACACCGCGAGAAGGTTGTATGGTCGAGCTTTGTACATCATTCAGTCCTTACAAGCGCTTTTGGAAAAAAGCTTTGAATTTGCGAAATGCTTACCAAGAATAAATTAATGATTAGGTAAATAAATTGTTTACATGGTCTGACCCTCGAACTCGGAAAAAAAGTTTAATGAGGTTTTTTGAGGTTATGTCAAAACCCTAACCTGCTGGGATTTTTTTGCACCTAGTATTCGGATTCAGCGACCCCAAAAACATATATTAAACATGGTCTTACCTCCAGGTCGGGAAAAAGATTTTTTTTGTGTGACTGTGTATAATAAATTAAGCAAAAGCTATATACTTTAATAATAAAACATTATCATATAATTTAGTCAAATTTTGTAATAATATGAAAAGAAAAAAAGGTTTTATGATATTCTGAGGTACTTTTTTTCTTCAAAAAGGTTCAAATTAAATAATCCCTATTTTTTCATTTTCACCGTTACACTATTATTATTTCAGGTTCACTGGAAACGTGAAGTTAAAAGGCATCATCATAATTGGAGGACCTGACAATACACATCCAGATTCAGTGAAATTGTAAGTGAAGAAAGAAAGTATAAAGCAACGTTTAATAAAGTCAAAATTAAAGTTCAGATCGGTATTTTAAAAAAATCATCACTTTAACAGTAATAGAAAATCCATTACGGGAAGTGTACAGTTTACTTAATGTTTTTTACTTCATTATTGCACATCAGGTCCATAATATTTGCTTTAAAACATTACTTTTCTCATTTCATTTTCTATTTCTTCCATTACAGTTAAAATTTGTTTTAAAATTGAAAAAAATAAATAGATACCTTTAAATGTTACTATTGCGATTTTTCTATTTTAATTTAGATTTAGAATAATTTAGCGAGTGACCAGAGTTTATCTTAGAAATTTAAATAAGTGAAGATGTAGAAATTTATATTTAAAGTTTCTTTAATTAACAGGTTCAAAAATCGGCCAGGTATGACTTTCGATGAAACAACAACCGAAATCGATCAGGAAATCCAAATAGTTCGAGACCAGTATGGAGTTCACGAATATCCAATCAAGTAAGTTTTTAAATGAACGACTTAATTTTTAAAAGAAGCTTAGTAAGAAGGTACAACAAAAAATTGTAATAGGAAAAGTTAGGATCTAAATTGCTCAAATATTTTGAATTTTTCTTTAAATAATCTGCTTAATAATAACAGTAGCGCAGAATTAAAAATAATAAAGTAATTACCTCATTTTTTAAATTGCAAAATTATTTCTTTGATGATAAGTGACACCAAAATGCAGTTTCATGATTGATATTTCACACAGTAACAGGAAGTCTAAAAATAATCGCAATAAAACGTCAGATTTTGTATTGCGATATTCCCCAGTCTTGTATATTCTGCCATAACATAATAATACTGTGTCTTGATCCAGAAATCAAGCCTGCGAACCTAACTCTAAATGGAGGGTACTGAATTTTTAAAGATTGGGTTCAAACAAAAAACATCGAAATCAAACTTTTGTTTAGGGCATTATAAAAACGGGTGTACTATTTTAAGTAAATAGACACAACGCACATAAAACAATTAAATACGTTCTGTCTTCATATCGATCTTCTAAATTCTAAAAGCGTCTAAACATCTGACTCCTTCTTTTCTTTTAAACTTTTCTGAGCTCCCTTTCAAAATTAAAATGGTCGAAAATTCTGATTTTTAAAGATCTCAGCTTGCCGATGGTGTTTTTTTCCTCAAATTTTTACAGGCCTTCTTGTTTTTTGTTCGACGCAAAGTAAACAAAGTTATCTAAGCTTTCGCAAAACTTTTATTTTTAATACATTGTTGATTAAGAGAAAGCAATATTTTTAAACAGAGTGGTGAAATTCTCATCGGTACAACATCTAACCCTTCACTTCACCGGTACGGCTGGCTCGGAGAAAACTCGCATTGATTACATTGGGCTCAAAGGAGAATGGACTCCTGCTCCCCGCCAGGGAGTAGTTATCGCAACTTACGAATTACGCCCTCAGGCTAGTGATCATCCACAGGACACTGATAATTTCACCAGGGAAATTCAATAATCAATTTCGACTGTTTACCGCTATTTTCTGCTCGTCAGAAAACGGGAAAAGTTTATTTATTATTTTCGCATTTAATTAATATTACATCCCAGGTGAAAACATTATATACAGTTTGTAGATAGTGGACAAGATAATTATATATTTTATTCGTTTTACAAATTTTTTTATATAAAACAAATTAAAAATATAATTATTTTATCCACTATATGAAAACTATATAGAACTTGTTTACCTGGGATTAATACGAATTAACTCTAGATTAAGAAAAACGAATTACTTACAAATATGTACATTTGTTTTGTACTATAAGTCAGTGATTACGAATGGCTCATATTTCTGAAATAACTTAAGTCATACAGGAATAAATTAGCTTTCGCCATAAATTGTAAAGCTTTAAGCTGAATAAAACGAATAATTTCTGTTAATTTGGTATTTACAAATATTTTGACTATATATCTAACTTTTTTATCTAGAAGATTTGTATCGTGAAAGAAAAGTCTTAAAACTCTAATAGAATAATTATTTATTTCATAAAGAACTCTGTTTACTCGAGGTATGGATTTTTTCAAGGAAAGTACATTCACTTTTCCTTGAGTATGCCTGCAGATACCCCAGTTGTAGAAATAACAATGTTTTCTTAACTTTGTTATCACAATAGAGTTTTTGGAAAAGTGAATTACTTTCCCTCATTCTACGTGTAAACTCGATTAATATTAACATTTGACAAAGAAATAATACTTTTAATTTTGCAAAAATTCCCTGTAATTTCTTTTCAAAAAGTTACTAAATTATTTTGCTAGTGTAACTTTTTTAATATTATTCTCTTATCTCTTTCACTTAGTGATTTACCGATCTATGATACAGCATTTATATTTCATGGTACCTACCTATAACAACGTATCCGTAAAGTTTCTATTCAAATTCTTTTAACCTGAATATATTTAGTTTGGGGTTGTATTGATGGAGCATTGCAGACAAAGCCATCGGGCGAATGGATTTAAAGCCCAGAAAAAACTGATAAAATCCATTCCGTAAGACCAGGACATTTGTTAGAGGAAGCAATAATGGTGAGTTAACAAAAATTTTATTTTATTATTTATCATCTCGGTTAAAGTTTTATAGTTACAATTGCGAATATCTTATATTTAGATTGGTTAAATTAGAATCTACATTTATAATTGGATTTTGTGAATAGAAAAATTATTATATAATTCCGAAATTTGTAACGTTTACAATTTATTATTATTTTAAATTTCAACCGTTTTTAAATGGTAATATTTCCATTGAAAATTGCTCTATTATCAAGAATTCAAATTATTAAGAGTTCTTAATTTTTAATTGTTGAATTTTGAATGTTATAAATGTTAAAATTTTACATCTGAAAGTCTTTAATTTTGATGATTTCCAATCTAGAAGAAGTTCAATTTAAAATACTTTAATTTTCAACATTTTCGAGGGTTATAATTTTTTTCCTTCATATTTTAATTCCGACTAAAATATTTGACATTTATAGTAGCAACTATTTTGTTTATTCGAAGAAAAAAATACTTCAACAAGAAATGCTGTTGTTTAAATGGAGGATTGCAGTACATAACTATAACCAACAAATACCGAATTTTTCAGGAGAGCGAAATAACATTCTGTAAAATCGAAATCACCATTGAAATATAAAACAAAAATTTAATCCCGAGCTGAAGTGTTTCTAAATTTAGGCCAAAAAAATATGATTGCAAAATATTATCCCATTCTGAGAAATATATTGTGGAAGCTTACAATTTCAAAGTGAAGGAAAAAAAATTTTCAGTTGACACAAAAAACGAAACCAATAAATTAAAACCATTTAAAAACAATAAAAACTAGCTCCCATGAAACTGGAAGGCTGCATGAGAATAAAAAAGCTTTTATCCAAAAAAATTATTCTGGTCCGGGGGAAAAAGATTTAGTGTGACGTTATCACATTGTGACAGACAATGATTCTTTGAAAGTTCTGTCAAGAGAAGAAAAGTATATGTTTATATATAATTAAACGATAATAATTTGAAGAAATATTGTTTCTGATGGCAAAGCGAAAAATTAAGTGAAAAACATCGTATAAAGCGGCTTTTTGTAGCAAATGAAGATTTTAGGTTGCAATTTCATTGGTATTTTGGTGCTGAATAAAATGAAAATAGTTTTACATATTGAAGGATTTTGCCTTTGAGAAGGGAAGTCTTTATCATTTTACTGCGTTTAAAAACTTGTTTGGAAAGGAAGTTGGTCAGAAAAAGGTTTAAAGCATAGTAAGAGGTTAGTCAATTAAAACAAAAGAAGATGGGAGACAAGTATAGAAAATCAGTTATCTGGATCCGAGTTACCAATCTTTTTATTACTATGTTAAAAATGAACTTTGAAAAAATTAGGGCTAGAACTTCATGCCGAGTATGCGTATATTTACTCGGATACCCGGGTACCCGGGTACTCGACGCATTTTTCTGGATTTTAAGTATTTCTCATTCGACATGAAGTTTCAAATGCAAAGAAAACAAAAATAAACGCGTAACAGTTTCATAACCCTTATTTGAGAATCAAACGAAATAACCAGAATGTTAGAACGCCCGGAATAAGTTGTGGATTAGTGATGACGTTGAGTTTTGGTATAAAAATATTTCAGCGCAAATATGAAACTTTATGACAAAGTAATCCCATAACGAGTTTGTCCGCTGACGCGACATGCTGACGGTTTGTATGAAGGGCTATCTGACATTTGTGATCGTGTTACCGCTTGTTTCACTGTATTCCTGATAACTGAAACATAGCTGGGCGCTCGGGTACCCGAGTAATATTCATGCCACCGGGTATTTGCTCGAGTACCCGGGTTACTGGGTATTGGCAAAGTCAGAGCCCTAGAAAAAATCCTTTTAACACAACATGTCGATTTTTTCAATCTTTATGCAAAAAGCCCATTCGCTGAAAAAATATTCTTTATCTAGTTCTGTACTGCAACCCTTCAAATATGCATAATTTATGGCAAGGATTTATCTCTCTTGGAAACTGTTAACGATTTATTCAGCAGCGTTGGTCCCTGTCAGTTTTTTTATTTCCCATGGGTGATTTCACATCTTCTAATATCCTTCTCGCCACCCTCTTTTTTTTAGTAAAATTTGCTTTGTAACTTTGGTCTGATGTCCTCCCGAGGAATGCTGGCCGTTCATTCGCCTCTGCGCTATAAACACAACGTACTCGCTTTTATTTTCAGCAAGCCGAATGTACTTCGGAAAAGCTACCAGTGAAAAGGGGCGGACGGTCGTTGCCGCCGTTCTGCATGCGATTGCATCGCGTGAGTCTCACTTAGAATTCACGTTTTACAAACCCGCACAAAGTCAGTTGCCAATCTCCTTGCGATAAAGTTCAGCATTTGCGCTCAAGCAGCCTTCGCGAAGAGTCGATTTTCATATCACGTCCAAGTTTCATTCATAGAAGCTACTCGAAAGATACTACAAGTTTTTCAACGAATCTTTCCAAGCCTATCAGCTTCAAAAAATATAATAACAATCGCCTAGTGATAAGAAATTTCATAGAAGACAATTTGATTAAAAAAAAGTATATCAACGTCTTTCAACCCCCAGAAAAGAAAGTAACCTCAAGAAGAAAAATGATCAAAACTTTATTGCATAGAAGAGAGAAGTCAAGATATTTTTAGAAATTTTCACCATTTCAAGAGATGAGAGTCTGAAATTTAAACTCTTAAGAAAATGAAAACAAAGAAATAAAGAGCTAAGAATAAACATAAAGATGTTTGGAATCCTTATCAGCTAAATAAATTGTACAAGTTTGTTGGCATGAAAAAAGACTATCACGCTATTGTGGTGACAACATAATAATGTTGGAGAATGTAAATGTAATAGTTGCGCGTTAAAGAACTTATTGATATAACTGGGATAATAGTGTAGTGAATTGTGGAGGTGAATCGCAAACCAGTTATTGATAATTACTAGCATTGCTGAGAATAAAAACCCGCTGAAGCATTTTTTATTAGCGTGGAAAACCTGGTCGAATGAAAGGATTGGCATTGTCGATATTCAACTAAGTCTCAACTCAGCTGGACAACGTAAGTTTGCGTACGTAAGACGCCTTCTATTTCTACTTAAAAGCTTACTATAAGTCTCTAAAGAGTCTAAGGTCTAAGGGTAAGGCGATTCTCTTTTGAGCATCATTGAGAATGATAAGTCTGTTACAATCCTCTCATTATGTGTGCATGTTCCTCACGTGGCGGAAAACATATGTTGTGTTATACCACGTGCACTGTTTTCTTCATTATTTCAAGTGCTCGCGATGTCAGAAAATTCGTGCGCTCGACAGTTTTTTTTATCGCGAATTTCGATACGAAATTATTATGATAAATTTATTTAAAACGTTTATTTTTAATTGAAATTAGGCTGAATAAATAAAAAGATTTTTGTTTAATGTCAAAGTCGTCTTAATTTAAAGTACATAATTGTGGAATACTTTTTCTTATGTTGAGGTCTAATGCCTTAGACATAAAACATTTTATCTTAAAAGACCTTGAATTCTTAAAATCTCTGAAAATGAATACCCAATTAAGTTTAGATCTAGTTGACCTTGGCCAGTTTTATATTATAGTTGAAAGGAGTTGATCTAAGAATTTGATGAAAAGTAATCGATTTTAAACTGGGACAAATATGAATTGATAAGATTTATGAAATAAACAAATTCTTCAATCAATCGTCTGTGATTAGATATAAAAGACATACGCAAGAGATTATAAGACTTTGGGTCAAATGTAAGAGTTTGTGGTAGGATTTTTCTGGAAATTTTCAACTAAAAATATTTTTTTTAATTTTAAGTTTTTAAGTACATATACTCATATTCAAATATGTCTTACATGACTACTAACACTGTGGTAACTAGGAAATAAATTGATCGGTTGATAAAATTGAAGATTGGAACTACACAAGGTACAAAAATTTGTTGGTATGTGGGTTTCTTGCATAGAAAATGCTTAAAAAGAAAGTAGATGTTGTGCTGAAAGGATCTGTTCGAAATCTCATTTTCTAGAATATTAATTCAAAATATATTAAAACTTAAAGTTTTATTAGAGTTTAGTTTAAATATTAATGATTATTCTTTTTTCCTTTCAGTGTTGATATTTCTTCAAGTTATTATCGTTTATTGAAATGTCTTTTTATATGCATTTTAGCGAAAAATCGTTTGTTGCAGTTCTCTAAACCGAATAATTTCGATGTATTAAACAGTTTTTATTCTTAGTCAAGTGCAAATGCATATAGGAGACTAGTTATTTTGTTAATTTCTTCGTAAAAGAGAATTTTTTCACTATAAGTGTAATTAAATTTTTTTTTTTTTAAACTATTTAATAAAATAAAAAATTATAATTATTATAATTTATTATAAACATATTACAAAAATAAAGGTTAAGCGCATGCATTTCGTGACCCTAGAAATATAGAGCGCTAAATGTAATCTCTGCGTAATTTTAATCTTATTGTTAAAAACAGTTTCTAAATAGGAAACATTTAAAAGAGGTTATCTATGTATTACGTAACGGGTTTTTGAACGATTTTTCGACTCCCTCCCCCCTTGTAACGTTACCGTAACAATAGTTTAATCTAATTTTTTCACAAAAAATACGTTTTCGGTGTGTGCGATAATTATGGCTAATTTTTTATGTGTACATTTTTCGATAACAATGCGTATTTTAGAATAAATATTTTTTCATCATGTTATAATTTTCTTAAATATCAACAAAAATATAACTGCCTTCTACGTACATGTTTTTTCTCATTTTGTTTACAGAAGCCTTACAACTTTTGACGATACTAATTTTGCGTTTTTTGACTATTTTGAAGTGGCATAAAAACTTTGTGAAAAATATTTTTACATTCAAAAAAATATTGGCATTTTCTTTCGCTACACGTAAGAAAATTCATTACATGGAAGTTTTGGCATTTCCAAAGTTATATCTTAAATAAGTATTCTAATTATTTTTTTCTGAAAAAAGGTAACAAATTTGAAAAGCCTTTCTCGGGAGCAAGTTTTTATTTTTGTACAAAATTAAAAGTTTTATAATTCATGGAAAATTTACTCAGAATTAGCTAACTTTGTTAGATCAAATCTTTTTATCCATATTGAGAAACTCAAAACATCGAGATTAAGTTTTTATTTTTTATTTAAAATAAGAGATTACATTTCTCATCTGATTCTGCAGTCCAATTTGTTGCTAGGGTCACTTTGAGCTTGCCATCTTCCACATCTGTTTCCTCGAAACTAGATAACTTTTTCTAATCGAATTCGTCAATTCAGCAACGTATCATATCGGAAGTAGACTTATTTCTTATCTTTAAATAGTGATTCTAATTTTACCGAATGTTCTTTCGCTCTTCTGATAATTCTGAATTTGTTGATTATCTAGCTCTGTACCACCGCCCTTGATCAATATTATTATATTACTTAGAAAATTATGCAAACATTTGGAACATCAGACTTTGTATTTATAGTTTAAAATAAAATGTCCAATGTTTCATGAAATTTAAAATCATTTTTATTCTAAAAAGATGGACATTTGAAAGATTTTATACTTAAGGGTGTAGTTCCGAGTAGTACATACCTTCGATTGATTTGAAACTGCGTATGCCCATGTCTTTTGACTCGCCAATTACGTAAATGATAGTGAAAATACCCGCCAAGGTCAAAACCATGAAAACCCCCTAAAAATCATGGTTTTTCGTGTTTTTCTTAGTAAGTAATACAAATGTACAAAAAATCTTAAAATAAAAGTTGCAGATTTTTAAGAATATATATTTTATGTGAAATACATTTTTTCTCTGTGAGTAATGTGTTTCGAGTAAAAAGGCGATAAATATGGAAAATCACAGAAATAAAGCGCAATATGTAGCGGTGTACCCCTGTGACTGGTTCCAGAAATAATGTTTGTCAAGCCTTTCCAACGTCTCGTAGTGGTACGAAGACACCCCTGTGACTGATCACAGAAAGAATTTTGGTCAAAACTCTACCACTTTACAACGCCTCGTGGGCGCGGGATGGAACCCGTGTGACTGTTCAGAAAAATAATGTTGTTCAAGCTCTTACCCGTCTCCAACGTCTTGTGGGGGGGTGCAAAGGCACTTCTTTGACTATTCACAAAAATAATTTTGGTCAAACCCCTAACCCTTTACAATGTGTCTGGGGGGGGGGGCACTTCTTTGATTGGTTCCAGATATAATGTTTGTCGAGCGCCTACCCCTTTCCAACGTCTCGTGGTGTTATGAAGACACCCCTGTGACTGGTCACAGAAAGAATTTTGGTCAAAACTCTACCACTTGAGAACGTCTCGTGGGGGCGCGGTGGAACCCCTGTGACAGTTCAAAAAAATAATGTTGGTCAAACTCCT
Organism: Druon quercuslanigerum; assembly: GCA_010014905.2. Taxonomy (NCBI): domain Eukaryota; kingdom Metazoa; phylum Arthropoda; class Insecta; order Hymenoptera; family Cynipidae; genus Druon; species Druon quercuslanigerum. Next base: position 11,510 of record JAAAKG020033405.1, read on the forward strand.
ACCCCTACCCAACGTCTCGCGGAGGTGGGATGGCATCCCTGTGATTGTGCACCAAAATATTGTTGGTCAAACCCCTACCCCTTTCCAACGTCTCGTGGGGGCACGAAGACACCCCTGTGACTGGTTACAGAAATAATGTTGGTTATTCCCCTACCACTTTACAACGTCTCGTGGGGCGGGATGGCACCCCTGTGACTGTTCACACAAATAATGTTGGTCAAAGCCCTGCCCCTTTGCAACGTGTCTTGGGGGAGGCACTTCTTTGATTGGTTCCAGATATAATGTTTGTCAAGCGCCTACCCCTTTCTCACGTCTCGTGGTGTTATGAAGACACCCCTGTGACTCGTCACAGAAAGAATTTTGGTAAAAACTCTACCACTTTACAACGTCTCGTGGGGGCTGTATGGAACCCCTGAGACTGTTCATAAATATTGTTGTTTAAACCCTTACTCCTCTCGAACGTCTTTTGGGGATGGAAAAGCACCCCCGTGACTCGTAACAGAAAGAATGTTGGTCAAAAAGACCCCACCACTTTACAACGTCTCGTGGGGCGGTATGGCACCCCTGTGACTGTTTACAAAAATATTGTTGGTCAAACCCCTACGCCTTTTTAACGTCTCGTGGGGGCGGGAAGGCACCGCTACATATTGTGCTTTATTCCTGTGATTTTTTATATTTATCGTCGTTTTTCTCGAAAACTATTACTGGCAGAGTGAAAATGTATTTAAGATTATATATATGTTTGTAAATGATCTACAAATTTTATTTGAAGCTTTTTCGTAAATTTTTATTATTTACTAAGATAAACACAAAAAATCATGATTTGTATGGATTTTACATGGTTTTCACCATGAAAATCAAATTTGCGGGTATTTTCCCTATTTTTTTGTAATTAGTGAGTCAAATACATAGATATATGCAGCCTTAAATTATTCGGAGGTATATTCTATTCGGAACTTTATCCAAAAGATTGAAGCTTCTAAGTTTTCTACTTCTCTAATTTAAAAAAAAATTGATCGAGTTTAGATGTTTCAAAGAAAGCTCTGAAAATTCAAAGCATTACATTTTGAATAAGGTTTCTTACTACTTAAATTTGTTTCAAGTTTAAAGAAGTCAATGTAAACTAATATTTGTGAGTGGTCTAAGTTTTTAAAATTTCTGCCCATGCAAAGAAGAAGTGTCAATGGAATCTCTGAACTGTAAAATTTTCTAAGTGGATTCATCTGAGAATGTTTTCAAATTGAGACACCCTTCCATTAAAGAGAGAATATTTTTCAGTATTATTTTGCTTAAATATTAAACCAATCAATCTGCGCCAAGAGATTATATTATCCTATTACAATTTTATTTAAGTAATAAACTATGGAGAAAGAAAATATGAATTTTTGACGATTTTTTTTTTATCGAAGGTCATTGGATAAACATTTACCAAGCAATTACTAAACCTGTATTGGAGTGGATAATATAGAATTTATGAATGGTCGTAATGCTCAGGTAAAAGGAACTTTAGTGAGAGTATGAATAGATGTTTGTGCAACATGATATCACGTTCAAGAAACTGACGAGAAGTGGTATCTATAGCTATACAAAGAAAGATAAAAAGGGGGTTGGTACAGAGCTTTCTACAGTCATCTTGAGAAGAGCAAAGGTACAAAGGCAGAACAATATAAGGCATTTTTCCAGACAAAGACTTTTTCTAATAATAGCTGTAAAAACATTTTTTTTATTCTTGAAGTAATTAATACTGATTTAAAAATTACAGATAGAAATCACGACCGTACTTTTCTTATATAAAAGGAAAGAGAACAAAGATAGAAACAAAGGAGTGTAGTAAAATAAATTATTCTGTCACCTCTTATAGAGGATATAACGAACGTCTCGTATTTCTTCTTCTCGCAGTTGAGTAAAATTCTGTTGCTCTTACAACTTTGAAAATAACACTATGAATTAGTCCAGATGTTTTTTCTGTGGTAAAATATGGATTTGTTTCAAACGAAATATGTTTATCCCACTGCCTCAATTACTTCAATCATCCGGATTGACTCCCTCTTAAATTAAAAGACCTTCATACACTTTAATATATTCTGCCCTTCGTTCATGACGTAAGTAGCTTTTAGTCAGAATCTTTCTAATCAAGTAAGATGTTCATGGGAAGCTTCACATTTGAGGTCGAAAGGTGATACTACGAAAATCGATTTGACACGATAATTTAAGTGTTCCCTCCTCCTAAATCAGCTCTTCGCCATGGAGGCTCTTATTGACATTAGGGCTGGTAATTAAAGCTGGAATTCGATTCAATTGTGGGGAGACAATTGGTTCTACGATGAGACATTAAGTTTATAACTCAAATTTAAAAGAGGGCCTTTACCAGCTTTCAGTTAAGACAAAGTTTTAAATTGTTGACAGAAAAATTACGCCTAAATTATTATTGTATATATTTCTTAACATCTACCATATTTGACAGAACATTTTTAAAATAAAAGCAATAAAGCTTAGATTTGGAGGAGAAATTACCAAAGAAATTTATAGAAAGCTTCTAAATATGGTCCTGGAGGAGACACGTGATTCTATTAACCTTCAAAGATCGAATATAGAGAGTGCGAGTATTTTTAGGATCACGTGTAATGAAACGCCGGTCGTCATTACGTGGAAAATAAACATGGGGATAATTATAAATTTATTATTTTGATTTTTTAAATATCTCACAAACCCTATGTCAACAAGGAATATTAGGTATGTGTTCGCCTCAGATTTCTTTGAAATGTTATTGTATTGAAAATATTTTAGTTATGAAAGACATCAAATAGATTTGAAATTTCAGAAGAAGGCTGCATCCTAAGATCAAACAACCCGTATGCAGTATTTTTTATACAAAAAATATCTTTGAAACGATTGTAGGGAAGTTTTTTTGCATTTGTTTGGTTTTTTGATGTCATTCAATTTTTTATGTCACTACGAATCAGACATTTTTCCTTTAATCTTCTAAGATAAATGTTGATGTAAACAAAAATTACATAGTGGTTGCTCAAACATGGAAAGCAACCCTCTTCTAAAATTTGAATTCTATTTTATGCTTTTCATATGGTTGAAAAAATTTTCCATGAACAATTTAATTTTAAAGTCTTTGAAATTGAATAAATTTAAATATAACTTTTTTAAACGTAACAGTTCTTGATTAAAAATGTTTACAAATAATCAAATTCAAAATTGAGCTAACATTAAAAAACAATTTGTAAAAGGTGATGGACTAGTCGTCCCGAAAATTCGGGATGACTAGCCAAGCTTGTGAAATATATTTCACTGTTCATTTCGAATTTCAAGACGTGACACTTTGTTATTTGAAGCGTCCGAAGCTATAGCAATTAAAATGTATTCTTTTAAGATTAAACAATTAAAGAAGAACTTAAATAAATAAAAACGTGTTTGACCAAATTTTTGACCACATCAATTAATTTTTTAACTAAATTAAAAGCAATCATATTTCGGTCATTAATTGACTGATTTTCATGAAACATTTCACAATCAATGAAAATCAGTAAAAATAAGTTGTATGCCTGAAACTTAGGTATAAATTGTACATTGTTTCCGAAAATTTCCATAGTGAGGTCACGAAAGTGCATACCAGCGATATTTTTAAAGCTTCGTAAATCGATGTATTTTCAGGTACTGATTATGAAAATGGCAATAAAAATTACCGAAAAAATAATTTCCAAGGGCATTAATTGAAAAACTAAATTTTAGAAAATGCAGGAAGAGGCATTTTAAGGGCAGAGGGAAGAGTGTTGAAGGGCCTATACTGAAAAAAGATAGGGTTGGGTAAGATCACACTCATTATTCCCTTTCCAGTATATAGTCTCTTTCAACTCGGAGGGTAAAAGAAACGAAGCATTCTATGCCTAGGGGCCCAGAGTGTAGTGTGTGTTTTAAAGGGCCTATATCTGAAATAAGGATAGGGCTGAGTATAGGAACACCACATAGGAAACCAGTAGTCTTTCTTTTTCATTATGACGTAAAAAGTGAAAATACAACCATATTCCATTCCCAGTAAACTTCCCTTTCATTATGAGAAAAGTGAAGGTACATATCCCATTTCCAGTAAATTTCCCTTTCATTATGAGAAAAGTGAAGGTACATACCCCATTTCCAGAAGTCCTATTTCATCTAGAAGGGTAGACAAAAAAAGATAAATTCTAGAGGGTAGCAATTTAAAGAGTATAATACAAATATGAATTTTATAGCTGCATTTTTGGATGATGGAAGTTTGGAGCAACAGATAACCAAAATTACTATAGAGGCAAAGCAGCAGCATAAAAATAAAAAGGATAGAAAAATTAAAGTACGAGAGTGGCCCTTAAATGATGCAGGCAGGGACAAATTAATTTAAGGAAGAAATTTAGAAAGGAATAAAAGAAAATTAGGGAATTCTTGAAATTCGTAAACATAATATTAAATTATATTAGTAGTAAAATCCACAAAAATGTTTATATATTGAAAGCACTGCTATTTATTCTGCATATATGTTTATTATGCATTGAAAGGTATGAAATAAAATAAAAAAATAAAAAATATTGAATACGGTATTTTTCAAAAACTTATTCTAATGTCTAAACCAAGTTTTTTTAACATTATTAGAAATAGCATATTCTAAAGGGAAGTGTCAATTTTTCGTAACCCGCACCGAAAACACGACCCAAAAACTCATTATCCTAACTGCTGCCTGGTTCGAAAATTCAAATAAAAATTTGACGGTAACTTACCATAAATTTCCGGTAAGTTTGGACTTTCTGAATTTTCGTATCGGGTTGCAAACCGAAAACCTGGTAAGACCTGGTACCATTCGACTAATGTGAATATCTCTTTGAGTTCGATGTTGGTTGATATTGAAGTAAAAATATTCCACTGGTCCATGGTCACGCTTTAAGAAAAAAATTAAGAAATTTTAATGGCCAAAAGGGTAATGAATATGAAATTTTGTGGCGTGGATACTTTTACAAGCTATTTTTTAGTGCTTTTGAATCTGACTTGATGGACAAAGTATAATTTTGAAAAAATCTTCTTATTTCAAAACTGCCCTATATGTGGAGAATTACTCATATGTATGTACTATAAAGAATATTGAAGTAGAAGTTATTATGAATTGTATCGTCTTCGAATCTGGATGTCAAGGGTCATCGAGCGATGCGGGTCATTGTTAGAAGGCAAGGTGCCATGAAAACGGAGTGCATACAATTACATTGGCATTCGATGTACGATGAGCGTAGAACTTGGTACTTGCAGAACTTTAGTTATTTGTTTGAATTCAAGCTGCACTGGCTCTTTGTCTTTGTTTTCAACTGATGTGATGTTCATGCCAAATGACTTTATCATCTGGGACATTAGATGCCATAACGTTTTTTTTTCGCTTGGAAAAATACCTTAACTCGTTTTTAATAATTTTTTGCATATTACTGATTAGATATAATTTTAAATTACACGCTCAAGTAGATTCATGAATTAAATACTCTTTAGCTATAGATTCATGGTAGTTTCAGTTTCTCCTAGTATTTTTTTTTTGCCTCAACACTGTTCTTAATCTTAAATCTCATAAAACTAAATATCAGTATGGTGATAAGCTGATATTGTTTTCGAATTGTCTCCATTTTTCAGAGAGCACATTTTTATCAGATCACAGGTGCGGTACTGTGATAAAAATATGCCAATTAAACGTCTTTAGAATTCGTAACGCTCTCAAAAAGCTTATTATTATCAGTCAGTGCACGTGGATAAATCGGACTTTATAATCAGGTTGAAAAATACAAATTGAATATATATCTGAATTCAACTTAATATCTCTTACTTGAAAAATTTGATGTGATAAAAGTTTCACGTTTGCTTTTTAAATCGCAATATGATTACAATCAAACAGGCTAGATTTGAACCTTATTTATATTCTTGCAAATCCATTCAAAAGTAAAAACTTTTAAATTATTAATATTTCTTTTTGTATATGTAAATATTTGGAACTAATGAAAAGACTTATGAGAAAATGGTTCAATCTCTTGAAAAGAGAAATGATTAATTTGGATTAGTTTGAGATGAAAATAAAGATGACTATGGACCCTGAAATCGGTTGGACTGCATTCAGGGTGTCCACTGGACGGAGAATCCCGGAAAAACGCACTACATTCTTTGAGACTCGGAAAAGCCGGAAAATGAAAGTGGATTTATTTTTTGACTGAGAATTAGATAAATTTTGAGATGAAAGATCTATTCAAAAACTCAGGATATCATAAATTTCATGTCACGTCAAATAAAACTTGTTTACATTCTGATCACTTATTATGAGAAAGTATTAGAATTGTCGAAAATTTGACACCACGGTTTTTCAACAGATCTCCACGTTTCGCGACCCCCTGAATCCGAACATCAAGTTTTTACGATGGCGTCTGTCTGTCTGTCCTGCAATCCGTCCATAAACACGATAACTCTCGAAAAAATAAACAGATCAAGTCGATCTTTAGGACACTTTTTTTAGGTTCTAAAAGAAAGGACGAGTTCGTTAACCAGCCATTTTCGATAAAAATTCAAAAAGTGAGAGCATTTTGAAAATTTTTAAGACCACTTTTTTGTGAATTGGATAATTCTATGCATGGATATTCATAATATTGGAAAAGACGAACAATTTATCCTAATGACTTTTTTCGATAAAAAGAATATTCTCAGAGTTAAAGAATTTTCAAAATTTTTTTAATGAATGGAAAATAAAAATTTTAAGCCAAAAAACGCACGATATGAAAAAAAGTCAAATGAAGAAAAACATTGCTTTTTGATAGCCCTTCAAGATTATCATAACAACTTCTTGGATTTTCTTGAAAAATCGAACATTCAAATTTTGATTGCACAACAAATAATGAAAAAAGAAAAATTCAATTTTTTGGTAAAACTATGTCGGATACGAAAAAAGATGAATTAACAAACATTGTGACACTAAAAAAGATCTACAAATTCGTTATTAATCACTTTTTGATAGGACGCGTACTTTTTGTTCTATTCGTGAAAAATAACGTTGAAAATAAAAAAAAACACTAGTTTGTGGAAAAACGACAGAAATTGCGAAAAAAACATGATTTGACAAAAATTGTTTGCCCAAAAAAGAGCTACAAATTTGTAATTAATTACTTTTAGATAGGAGACGTAGTTTTGGTTTTAATCATAATAATGAAATTAAAAATAAGAATGAAAATTTTGTAGAAAAACAACAAAAGGTACGAAAAAAAATTTACAGAAAAATTTATTCCCAAAAAAAAGATACATATTTTTCATTATTTATTACAATCATTTATGACAATACATTTATGATTGAGATAGTATTAGAATGGCCAAACGACGCAAACTACAAAAAAAGTCTCAAATAGAAATTATAGCTTTTGAAAAATCCTGCAAAATGTGTTTTAACCATTTTGCTATAGTATTCATAATTTTGTTTTTATTTATCGTAAGTAATAAGCAGAAAATCGAAAATTGTTTCAAAATAGTATAATTTTCAACATTTAGATTAATTTATTCTTTAATTTAGAGTCTTTGAATGATAGCGCGTTATTATGTTTTTGAACCAGAGATCGAATTAGAAATAAATCATTGTGCCAAAATATGCAAAGGAAAGGGGAGACAAAAGCAGCTGCAATTCTTGCAGAGGTATCAGGTTATTAAGTACCGTAATCCAAATAAATTCAAAAACACTTATGCTCAGAGTAACGAAAATAACAGAAGAAAAGGTATGGTAAGTTCAAAATAGATTGATGCCAGGAAGATCATGTGTGGACCAAATACTTAGTTTGAGACAGATCACAGAAAAAAGTTTAAGAGTAATACTCAAATGTAAGGGGCCTAGATTGAGGAAAGGGGGGGGGGGGGGGGTCCGAGCCGTGTGGGTTTACTCGTCGGGGTAAAAAGAAGGGAATGGCAAAAAAACAG
>JAAAKG020033416.1:0-19462 GCA_010014905.2 Druon quercuslanigerum
TGTCTTATTTTTATCATTAAAAAATGCGCATTCTATTAAAATAAAAATTATTATTAAACATTTTACTGCAACTTTTGACGTTTTGCTATAAATATAATTTGTTTATATTCACTGCAGGTGTAATTTAGGCGAAAAAATTTGGTAAATAAAATGTTATTGTAGTTTAGAAGAAACTTGTACAAATTTTTTGGTTAAACAACTTTTGTCTTTTAATTTTGTTCGTCTCTTGTGTCGTTTTCCCGCAATTTTTAATCTTTTTTGTACGATTGAAAGAAAATCTAATCGTCGTATCTAAATATGATTAATAACAAATTTATAGATCTTTTTGGAGTGGACAACTTTAGTCTGTTAATTTTAGTTCGTACCGTGTGTCGTTTTTCGAAAATATTAATTTTTTCATTTTGAATGTTATTTTAGAAGTATGCCAGGATAGAAAAATATGACGGAAGATAGTTAATAAGAAGAGTGTCAGGAGAGTGAATGACGCCTAAAACAAAACACCTTGGATACTAATGGACCCAAGTGGGGTCCATTGATGAATTTGTGAGGATCTTCATTTGGGGTGATTGCTAGAGAGATTGATCAGCAACCTGGGTCGGAGCAGTGTTGCGGAATGAACGTGTTATTTAAATAAATAACGCGAGAATTCTAAATCAATTGAAAAATTCTATAACCCCTTCCTCACACTACTCCCATCCCTATATTTCGCTATTTTTTGCAAGAGCAACGTTTGTCTATTTATTTTTTTCATAGCTTGTGCCATTTTTCCAAAACAAAAACTATGCATCTTATCGTAAAGTGATTGATCATAAATTTGTAGATCTTTTAAGGGGGCGCAATTTTAGTTCATATTTTTTTTTGTATTAGGATGAGAATGTAAAAATCAAAAGATTTTTCAGATTATTATTCAGAATCATTACATTCACAATATTTGTAGATTTTGTGGTTTTGTTGATTTTTTATACCGGCAATCGATACTTTTGATAAAAAATCATTAAATTTCGATGAAGATAATAAATTTTTAAGCAATAGTATTCGATTTTCGCGCTTTTAACAGAGGATTTACAATATTAAAACATTTTTTGGTACGTTATATTGGTTCTTTTCGTCTAAATTTTCTATTGTTAATAAAAAATCATTTGCTTTCCAAGAATCACAACATTTAAACAATAATAGGGCATGTTAGCACTTTTTTATTAGAAATTGATTCTTTTTAACAAAAATCATTTGAATTCAAAAATTAAACTTAAAATTTTGATCAACTTTAGGTTCTGTTAGGTGTTAGTGTTTTCACCGAAAATTGGTATTTTTGAACAAGTATACAACTGTTTGTTTTTTTATTCAAAAATACGATATTTTAGTTTACAAGTCAACAAAAAAAAATGTTATTTTTACGGCGATTTCAGAGTAATCTTTACTTACAACAAAAATGAACTTCATGAATTAAGATTTACCCACCACGTTGGAAATGGTTACCATATGTTAACTCTATTGAATCTTGTCTTGTTTCAATGCAAAAAAATTTAATTTTTTCTGCTTGAAAATTTCCCAGAACGAAAATTGACTTCTGTTTTTCCTGTAAAGATATTAATTTTCATTAATTATAGAAAAATATTGTCCTTGATTTTTTTGTTTAGATAATAGGTACTATAAAATACACAAATTGGGTAATAATGTTAATTTTATATTCTATTTTAAACATTGCACGAGACAAACCAAAACAAGTGTTGGTTCTCTATAGTTTAATTAACTTTTTGGTTTTTAACCAAATTTTGCATTTATTATTATTATTTTTATTAATATTTTTAAAAGAAAAAAATTCCCTTATTGTCCCTCCAATTAAGTTGCTGAAACACTGTGATCCCTGGACGTGATTTATAAAAATGTAAACATAATAAATTTTGTTATCATAAAATCTGTAAATGGGAATTTTGTTGTAACTGCTGCAGTTATAATATTTATTATCAATAAAAAAGTCAAAAGACAAGTTCTTAGGTTGTTAAAGCACTGCAACTTTAAAATTCTGAATTTAATACACAAAAAACAGGGAAATAAATGAAGAAAGTTGTTTGTAATTGAAGCAGTATATCTTATTTTTAATTTTATGACACGCTGAGAAATTAGAATAAAAAGATAAACTTGGTGAAAATAAATATATGCTAATGAGTATAATTAAGTTGAAAGTATCTTGAAATGACTGCTTCCTTAAAGAGTCAGGTGCGTTCAGTTATACGCCTGGCTTATTGTGGAAGGTCGACATGACTGGAATTAAAGGGGCGACAAGGGAAAAAAGAAATATTAGGGATGACGGCCACCCGGCACGATGTTTATCTTATCTGGATCACGGGGGAAACCCCAGGGAAGAAAAAAAGAAAAAAGAAAGAGAAGCCCTTTGGTGCTTCGCAAAGACCTCCACTTTGAGCTGTCGAGCAACATGTAAACAGCAATTCCTGCACGTCCGCAGGATTTGCATTCAAAATAATACAAAACAATGCTTTTCGAAAAATTCTTGTGTCGAAAAAGAATTCTCATAGGTGTTCCTTTATATTGCGAAGTCATATTCTAATTGCACTAAATCCGAAGGTATCGTTTTTGCTGCAACGGTATTTAATTGATACAAAAATCTGCATATAAAGAAATTAAGAAACAAAAGACTGACATTCTTAAAAAAGTATAGGAAATTATAATATTGGTTGATTGTCTATTCAAACGAACATAATACAGAATCAAAATAATCTTTTAGGGAGAATCATATTTGAATGAATATCTAAAGAATCTTATCGGTACAAAACTTGCTTCAAATTCTATATGTTTTGGAATTTAGGATATTTCAATTAAATCATATCCATCGTCAATAGTTTCTCACTGAAATTCTGATTAAATCTTATCCACGCAGAGCTTGTGTAAAATCATATCTTACCAAATTTGGAATAACATATTTCACAGGTTTTAATTGTATTTCTATAAAAATCGCATTCAAATGGATAGGCATGTGGGATGGCATGTTTATTAGGATTTTATTGAATTTGTATTATAAAAAAGTATAGGGGTGTTTAGGAATTACCGAGGCATTGTCCCGTTTTGCTGTGAGAGAAATCAATAATATTTGTATCAAAACGTTTGCTAGAAATTGATATCGTTTTTAGCGTGACACCGTGGGACACTTCCGAGTAATATAGTTATTTCATTATACATTTTGATAGACTTTCTATCAAAGTCGTTGGATAGATATATAAATGGAATTCTTAAAATTTCGGATACAGAAAACGGATTGAAAAGTATTAATTTTTTTTATCAAATCCTATCTAACTTTTTCAGCAAGGCTGTTACATTCTTGTATCATTTTGTTGCAGATCAAATTGGTACCTAAAAATATGATGTGATTATATCTGATCTATAATTATAATTTCCCATTTCAATTAAATCAGTTTCTTTTGCATTTTTTGTAGATGATGGATAAAATATATAATAATTGCACCTCTAACTTTAGGGTTCCTCGATATCTCTACTCAGTCATCTGCTATCGAGGAGAAACACCCTGAAGCTCCCTAAAGGTTAAAGCGACAAATTGTGTTTCAGCGTCGTGCCCTTTTTAACCCCTTCAAACATCCTTTGTACAAAGAGCTAGAGCATAAACTGTATGTAATGTCGCTATAAAATCAGACATCCATTACCATAATTGCTTCTAAATTTGCCTATCAATTTTATATTCCCCTTCACTTTCATTTAAACCCAATATTCTCTTGACTGAAAAAATATTTGTCTTAGTGAGACTTTTTTCACTACAGCAGTTCCACACACGCACTAATTAACATATCAATCAAGCAATTCATAATCGAGTCTTTCAACAAGTGCCTCTAAAAATGGAGATTTTAAAATAAATTTACAAAAATTGTCCTAATCATCCAATTCATTTAAATAATCTATCTGATAAAATATGCACTGCTAGATTTATATTTCTATAACGACATTAAATCTAGAAAACATAGGGTCTGCGAAATTTATATCGTTGGGTGAAGCGTGAGCAATGAAACGTGAATTTGTCAAGGAAACCGAGATTGAAATCTCTAGCTAAGGGGCCCGAAGTGTCCTCCTTCAAGTGGCATAAATAATTAGGTGTCGCGGGTCAAAAGTGCCAGCTATCCCAGGCATTTACAATATTTACATAATTTCGATCTTGGCCCTTGTTTCTCTCCTTGTACTGGGTAATAAAAATGAATTAGACTTTTCTATAAAAGTCAACCCACTCGGAATAACAGCGACCATTAAGAGTGCGTACATGTTCGCAGGTTTCGTGTGAGATTCCTTAAATGTGTATTCGCATACCAGACTCGAATGGAAAAAAATTGTATAAAAGTGTCAAAAATTTTTGGGGAAATTTCGGAATTTCACCTTCAAATTGACGAGTTCTAAGAATTTTAGTTTATAAAAATCGGTAGATGCATTTGAAGTCATACATAAAGTAAAAGTATTGCTTTCATTTTATAGAAGCTTCCAGATTATATGTAGAAAAAAACTGACGTCAGTTATAATGATGTAATTATATTTCTTCTAAATTTAGTACCTAGGGACTAAATTAAAATTTCCAATTTGTTACATTTTTCAAAAATGGAAAATTAAGATATATAATTAGAATAACAGAAAAAAAGATATAGGAAGTCCAAAGCGTATATATTTCTGGCAGGAAGATCATGTACGGATAAAATACTTAGCTTGAAACAGATTACAGAAAAAAGTTTGACAAGGTGGATAGAAGTAACTTTGGAAAGTCCTGAAAGAGTATAAAGGAGTAAATATATTTCTCCTATGGGTAATAAAAACAATATATGCTGGTACTAAAGCGAGTGTAAGGGTTAATAGAAATCTTATTGACTGGTTCGATATTATGCAAGGAGTTGGAAAAGGATGCGTTATGTCCTCATGGGTATTTATTATATTCACGGACAAGTGTCTAAGAATGGTCATCTTCGACAAAATAGGGTGGATCTCGGGACATTGAGGGTACGTGGGTTAGCTTTCGCAGATGATAAGGTTGTTAGTCAATCGAAGACTTGCATAGAATGTTGAGCAAACTGAATAAAATGATGTAGAACATGGGCCTTAAAATTAACGTAAATAAAACAAAAATTATGGGGCTTATTATACTGCGCAGGCACACCCATATGATTTTCGAAGATTGGTGTCCCGCAGTAAAGATACCATTATACTACCGAAATACCCACGAAAAGACGCGAGAATCGTGCGGTTTTGCATCAAATATCGTGTGTCACTTAACATGAACCCTTTGACAGTTATAATTTGACAATTATAATTTTTCAAATGGAAATAACGTGAAAACTGAAATTAATTTTATATACTCTGTTTTTCGATATTGCAATTATCTTTCAAGTGTATAATAATTAATAAAATCCGATTGTGTATATCTTCAAATTGAATCTTAAAATGAATAGTACCTTTCAAATTTTACGAATATCCTCCACACGAGTGTTTTTAAGTTTTATAACTCTCCTTCTACTATAAATTAAATTATGCATAAATTGGGAGGATAGGGACAATGTGTATACTTTTCAGAAGAAAATAGCTTAGCGTGCCAAAAATTAGGGGTCTTGGTAAAAAAGTCTGGTATGATTTTAAACAATAAAAATTATATTATAAGTCATGTATTATGAAAGAAGAAATATTTTTCTATGAAAAAGGTTTTAAAAATATGAAAAATAATGATTTTAAAAATAGTATTTGTATATGATTTTTTTCTTAGTCGCTTCTTACCGCAGGTGAAAAAAGTTTGAGTTTTAATAAATCCTGACTTTTTTTGGGAAAATATTCCCTCTAGTTCTACTGTTTTCAATTTCAAAAATAAGTAAACAATCTTCAAATAGAGATATTTCTTTAAAAAATGTTTTCTTTGAAAAGAATTTTTCTACCGATTTCAGCCATAGAAAAAAAGTTATTTTCAAAAATGGAATAATAGAGTTATAGAGAGTGCTTCACCCGAAAAAATAAACCACCAATTAATAAAACTAAAAAAATTTCAAGGTATCTAGCGGACAGTGTTGAAAATATCTGGAGCAGTCTTTCATCTTTACATTATACGCTCCAGAATTATTCTATTGTATAATTTTCATACATTTTATATTTTATTTGAGTAAAAAAATGTTTCCTGATAGTTTGAGCTTTACCTTCAAAAGTACACACATCAAAAGCGCCACCACATCCCACTCTCCCTTACCTTAAGTCATAAGTTTTAGTTTTGACATCATATAATATCAAAACTCAAAGTAAAAAAAGCAAAGTGTGAAACTACTCTTTTTCCAAAGGCGATGATGTGTGAATCCTGAAAGGCGCTGAACAAGACGAGCCCTTTCGAAAGAGCCATCGCCATTTCGTCGACTGTTGTCGTTAATTTTCCACACGTGTCATGGTGCTTTGATCGGAGTATGCTAATTACTGTTAGCCGCCCACGCGGCCAGTGTACCGACGGCCTTTAAGTTTCCTTATGCGTGTTATGTTGTTATGTGTATATGCGTATATGCTTAACTACCATAAGCCACATAGCACATAACACACTATACCATAATACATATACAGTATATACATATATTTCACATTGCAATCATAGCATACAGCTTGCGTGCACAGGGCCTCGTTTATTTAATCTTGCAAAGCGTAGACGCAAAGCTGCCTTTGCTCCAAGATTATTGCCTCTCTGTCGAGCTGTGATGCCGGCAATGCGTCAATGAATAGAATTTGTTGAAACTAACTTCGTTTAATTCAGGTATCAGAATATAACTTCACTAATCGCGCATCTGCACTCACGGGACTCTGGCATTTATTTCCCGTCTCTCCTCATCCCCAAAAAGGATTAGCAGAGATTTAATCCGGGAGGCTTCAATAACAATCTTACTTTCCGCTCGCTTCTAAACGCCCAGACGTTTTCATGTAAACAGGGGAAATACAATGTTTTTTTTTAAATTAAATTTATGGTAGGTTATTAGCGACTTTTATCGACGGATCCCTACACAATAGCAATTTTCAATTAAAACGTTTGACGCTTGAAAATGTTTCAAGTTTTAATCATTTTAAAATTAAATGCTATAGGTTGAAAATTTTTAAAGATTTTAATTTAAAAATGTTAAATTACCAGATTTGCAATTGCACAATTTATAGATACATGCATCAAGCTGAAATCCTTTCAAAGAAAAACGCCGATCTTCAAAAATGCGCAGATTCGATGTTGTTTTAAGTTGCAATAAGAATGAGAATACATTTAATGCCCAATCATCGCTAGAATATTTGCTTAACTTTGATGATTTTTATAACATTTTAGTCAAATACATGTTTTTATATTGCAAATAAAATATTTTAAAAATGCAGCACTGCTGGCCCCAAGTATATTTAACGGCAAATGGCACTTTACTATATTATACTTTTGGAGAGTAGAACAGAAGCCTGAGGGAGGACCAGTCTGCAATCTTAGTTTAACTATATTTGGGCCGAGCAAAAAAATATAATTTTTAATTTTTTTTGCATAAAAATCTGCCAATTGACCCGGGGGTCCGCGCGGATAGGTTGCGTTTTTACGACTAGGGGCGATCTAAGAAAACCATTCGGATCGGTAGCATGTACCGATCCTTCGGTAATGTCCACTCCACCACTATTTTCATCTCGGTTTAGTCGATTTTAATTATCTTACAGTACTTAATATTAGGTAATAGAGGTTCATTTTGCTAAATGATAACCGTTACATTAAACTTAATTTCATTGTGATATTTACGAAATGCTGAGTGATTTTGACATTTTCACCTAATTTTTACCTAATATTTATTCATTTGAACCATATAGGTATTCAAACATATTTAAATATTTGCAAATATTTTAATTCGTTTAATAAATTTCAGATTGTCAAAGTAACATTTTACGTTCATAATTTAGATAACCTGTGTACTTAGCGTAAATACGGAATGCGGATGCTACCCATCCCTCGATTTTCATTTACTAAAGAATTTATTACTCGCATCTATCAAATTTTTTATTGTACAATTATTACACACATTTTTTAATTTCCATATTTTAACTTTTCCAAATTTATTAGTTATAAATTATAAATTTTGCAGCTTTCGAAATTGCCCTTCATGAAATACGAATTTATAAATCTTCCGCATTTTTATCTGCGAGTCAACATATGTGAGGATTATGCGTATCTGTATGTGTATGTACGTTAATCGTTGTACAGATTCCATCACGTTGACGACTCAGATCTGACTTGAGAGGTACTCGATCATCATTTGATTCGTTTCAACAGGTATCAATTAACAAGAAGATGTTCTTCGGACGCACAAAACGTTTATTCTCAAATTATGGCTCTCCCTTTCTGTAAAGCGTGTTTCAGACCGGTGAACTTTACAATTGCCCTACTTCGACGATACTTTATTGGAGACAAGATATGCAATGCGTATAACCATATTGGCCCAATAGAAGCAAAAATTACACCCAATTTTCTTATCTTGACCGACAAACTAGAGTCCATTATATTGCTGTTTGATTAAGAAGTTAAATTTTTTCTGTGGGTATTCATCTATTGCCTAACGAAACTCACGAGTCTCAAACGAGATGAGACGAGCTGTAAAAATAAGAAAAAGTTTTACGAAAGTTTTAACTGACTAAAAAATGGCCATTAAGTCAATGAAAACTGTGGAAGAAAAAATGACCGAGGTAAGGCTTACTCTCTAAATATTTGAGCATTGATCAAATACTTTTGATTCTGACATATGTAAGGAGCGAAACAAATATTTTTTTGAAAGATGTGACTTCTTTCGATCTACACCCAGAAAATAATTTTCTTATTTCCACAAAATCTTTTTGTTGGCCGAACGTGGTTGATTTTAGAAAATATTATGCTTAAATGAAGAATATTTTTGTTAATTGACCAAATTCGTTCGGTTTAATCCATCAAAGTTTTGGTTGAATCGTTTTGTTGCTTTTGGACAAAAGTATTTGATTGATTCAACAAATTTTTTTGGATAGATCTGCCAAATAATCGAAGAGAGCATTTTACTATAATAAAAAATATAATGTTTGCATCTCAGTAACCTTTATCAAAATAATAAATTGATTTAGATGCAGAAGCGATTGGAATGAAATGATTATATGAAAAATAAGGAATACGATCACTTGAATCTTTGCGTGTCCCTACGATTGCGTGAGCAGATTGTTTATTAAAAAGAAACAAACTGATTTTGTTAATCAAATAAAATTTACATTGCAAATAGCTCTTTCTTTAGGCCAGCAATACACCTATTTGAAATAAATAAAATCTTCTGTTGGATCGAGAAAATATTTACTTGGATTAACCAAAAGTTTTACTCAGATCAACCAAAAAATTTTCTTGGGCCAACCAAATAGTTTTTTGCCCATATTTTGTTTCTTTAACCAAATATATTCCTGGGTGTATGAAACTTTCAATTATAGTAAGCAATATCATTGAGAACCAGTTACCTATTTTTGGCGCGTTAAACACTTAATAAAAAATCGGTGTTATATATAGTATATTATTTAGTTGTCTTATATGTCTGCAAAGTTCTCGTTTCTTGATTATGCCACGTTAATAATAATTCGGAAAGACTGAGGTAGGCGTATACTGAAGTGTGCGCCGCCTAAAATAGGTCATTAACTTAAATTGGCCGCTCGAACGGGGGACCAACTCCGGTTTTTCGGTATATTCCCTTGATGCACGCTCATCACGGCTACTTCGATTATTTCTGAGAATCACACCTGCCATATTCTCACACCGGTTTGTACGTCCTTGCGATAAAAAATTAAGATTGTCGTGATAGGATGCTGATATAAACGTATAAAACCCACTTTTACGATTTGCGTAATTTCTTCATAGCAATTTAAATGTATACCTCATATTCATTTTACCTCTATGTGACTTTAGAATACATGTCATAATATATAATACATGATGCTAATAAATAATTATCACTACTGTTGTTTTAAAATAATTTTTTGGATCTGTTGCGAGAAAAGCGGTGATATTTTCTTCTACTTGCCTCTGGCAGTAAGTACACACGCTTCGGGCACGACTCCTTGTTTCACGCGCGAACGATGCTTAACCCTGCGCAACGAAAGGCTGAACTAACAAGAGGGTTGCCTCGTTGCGGATTTACTATGGCATATTACGTAACCAGTCAGCTACCCTCGTACACCACTCGATGAGTCGTTGCTTTACTATCAAAAGCTCTTTAGTCGCAGTCAGCAAATTTTCAGACCACCCACAACACCAGTAGCTTATTATACCCGGATGTGATTTTTGCGCAGATAGTGAAACTTTTTTTAATACCTTCTTCCATGCCTCAGTTGCTCTCCCCCTCCATCAATGCCCCTTCGCCTATGCCCTATACCCATACACCGTTCACCCCCTTTTCGTCTCATTCTCTCATCCTCTCTTAGCTCACCCCCCCCCCTTGCTCTCGACATCTCCTTTTATGTCTCCTGCCTCCCTCGTAACCCCTCTTCAATGCACCCTCACCTCTTTAACCCCTCTCCCCATCTATCTACCGATTCTAACTTATCAATCCTCGGTCACCCTCATCCCTTAACCTCTCCTTCATCATCCACTCTCTACCTCAACCTACATACACACACCCTTCTTTATATCCATGGGCTGCCCTCTCTTTATGGTACCTCCCTCTCTAACTTCCGTCCCATCAAGCTATGTACCACTTCCTACTCCTCATAATTTCAATGTTTCGCCCCCCCCCCCGTCGTTCCCATTCCCCGTCATTTTTGCATTATTTTATTTTTAAGTTTCATTTGCTCATCTAAAATGCCCATTGCTTAAATAAAAGTTTCGATATTCAGTTCACTGCGGTTTAAAGATTTCCATCTTCTTAGGAAGACTGGTGAAGTTTTATCAAATTTTAAGGATGTTGTAAATGTAAAAATTGTACATGTTTGTATGTTTGTCGCAAATTCACAACAGTACCTTCAAAATTGACTTGATTACATCATTGCCATTTTCTTGGCTTCTGCGTAGTTTTTTTTCACATAGAATTCAAGGTTTTCAGCCTCTTAGGAGTAATTGGGATGTTTTAAGACATTTTAATGCCAGAAACTCTTTTTCACCTTAATGTTTTGTGTACGGGCTCCAGCTCTCGATTTTTCATCATGGTGTAAAAAAAGATAATAAAAAATGAACCAGACTGAAAATCGAAAATTTGAAGAAGCCGTGATTCTAGCCAATGACCTAAATTTTGAACCAATGCTAATTTTAAAACTCGAATTTGGTTCACATGGTAATGACATCAGTAGTGAACTATACAAAAGCGTTTAATGGCTTCGTATAATCCATTATTTAAGTCTATATTTTGTCATGAAATATTGGTAAGCCTAACCATATATGTGGCTTGCTATATGTATGTTTTCCTATCATCATTCTCGAAACTCAAAATTAAATATAAGTTAAAACAAAAAGAGAAATATTGTGATAAAGTTTTCTTTCCTGATATTAAATGAGACATTTCGTAGAAATTTGAAACTCAAAATCGACCGAGAAGCCGACTAGAGGGTGACGAAGAAGGAAGCAAAAGGGGTAAGTCGAGCTGCAGTCTAACAGTCTTTCTGTCCTCTGGGAAAGGTGGGGTTGGGGAGGGTGGCAAGACGACAAAGGCAAGCAACAGGAAAAAAATCCATATTCAGATTCGATGGCCAAGATGAATGTCTATTCAGAAAAATGCCCGTGCCGCCATTATCATCGTTATTGCGCGACCGATGATTATTATTTGAGGGTATCGCATTGCCGTCATAACCACGTCAGACGGCGCTTTGTCCACGTGACAGCGATAGGGCCCATTTGCAGCGGGCATTCACGAACCACATAATGGCATAAAATCCCAAAAGCCCAACAATGGTATTCGACGTACTGCCTTCAAACCCCCGAGAAGGGTAATTACTACCCCCTCTTTGCGGAAAACGTATTAATTACAGTGTAATGAATTCATTAGGCTCATTCCCGCGAATGATCTTCCGGATTAATTAGAATTTTTACCAATTGGACTCTTCCTGTCCTGGGAGACAGTATACGTCTGCGAAAATTATTATTTTTTTAAATTGGGATTTTATTTCATCAGTGTGTCTACCTGACCGCGAAATAGAGAAAACCGGAAAATGCCAGCAAAATATGATTCAGTGACCAGAATTTAAAAAATATATTTTAAAAATTCAACAACTGTTATGCTATTATTTTTTAAATCATTAAATATTGTCTGTAATAATAATTTATGCAGTGAATTTATAAATTCAAATTATAACAATACATTTTATATGTATAATGTGATTTTTAAATACACGAATTTATTTGAATACTCGTATTACTATTCAAGACTATAATATATGACTTAAGTTATTTTAAAAACATAAGTCGACTAAGTTTTGTGTACAAAATTGAAAAAGACAACCGGAAAATATAAAAAAATGTAATATTTTAAATACGAAGAACAACGTTCGAGAAACAAAATGAAAGCATAAGATAGTATTTATTAAAAAAATTTATCTACTAAAACTGAACTTCATACCATAACTTAACCTATTTAATATTTTTTAATATTTTATAATAATAAAATGTTGTTTATTCGACGGTGCACATTAATAATAATTAAAAGAAAAAACTAAGAACCTATTTTAAATCTTAATGAGTTACGAAACCCTAGATACACGATTATTTCATTAAATTATTAACCTATTTCCTTTTCACAATATTGAGAATTTAGACTTTAGCACCGGGAAGGGAATTTATTCAAATTAAGAATTATAGTTCTTTTACAAATTCACTGTTCCCAATCAGAATTGAAATTCTTATGAAATTATCTAATGTTCCAGCTTAACATTAAAGAATTTTTGGGACGCGCCGTTCTTTGAAAAGGTTTTTGTTGTTCTTTCGCGATTTGACAGAGTTAAGTAATTGTTTTAAGGAAATTAATTGTGTTGTTTCAAGCTAAAAAATAAAACAGTTATGCACGTCTTTCTGAGACAAACTCGGACTTTTTGGAACGCGCTTTACATTTGACAAGAGTTTTTCTCGGTGATGATCGCTTCTTTCAGGATGTATTTTGAATATAGCTCTTTTTCTAAATTCCCTATTGCAGATTAGAATCCTTTTAAATCTTTCAAAACGTTTAGAAATCTCTTGAAATTCTGAAAAGTCGTTGGATATCATTTCAATCTTTTGGACTCTTTTAAATTGACTGAAAGAAACCCAAGAAATTTCCGAGAATTTAAAGTCATCCATTGAGTGAACACCCTGTTCATGGATTATATAGACTAACATATTATATTTCATATAAGGGTTCGAAAGAATGCAAGGGGTAATTAAAAACCTTAAGTGAGGTGCAAAAAGTTGAAGATTGGACTACTCGATAATCGCAAAGTCGATCGATACTGGGCGCGAGGGTCCTGTCTGATGATGATGAGGGACTTGCATATCATGTTGTGGCTTGCTAAGAACAAGGCCAATCTTAATTAGGGGATGCGAGGACTCCCCGGGGGCACCCATTGTTCTTGTTTACGCTTTAAGCTCGCCTATATGTCGATGATACGTACTCACATGTACCTACAGAGATTTATTTAGAAAAGTCTAAAAGTGCACAAGCATATTGCCCCTGGGATATCAAGTAGAGTACTGCCCAACGGAGCTTGTACGTCGTGCAATGGCGTAACCCTTATGGTTTCTATTCATTCGTAGTTTCTTTTAAACGACAGATCGTTGTGTATTAGATCTATGTGATACGAGAAATAAATGTATCAGGTGCACTGTTAGAAAATTTTGTAGGATTTTTCAGAGACGGGTTAACAAAGCCATATACAGAAACCGTTTCTAAATTTTCATAAAAAGGATCAGAGATTTAGCAACGGTAACTGCATAAAGCTTTAGTCACATGCACCTGACCCGCGGTTAGGGGCCCCGCGTTTTAGGCTCTCGCGATTTAGGCCTTCCAGGAACTTCTGGCCCACGGAGGTTTTCAGCTCGCGGGATCGAGGGAAGATTGTCACGCATGCGAAACCACCATTAGTGGAGCGATAAAAGCGGGCAGTACACTCAGCCGATAAGTGAGTCAGCTGTTACCACATGCGTCAGTTCGTTTTCAGTGTTTATCGAGTTTCCTCGATTTCGGTTGTGTTTCGGTTGTGTTTGAGAATGGTTTAAGATAGAGAGAGAAACAGAGGCAGAAAACTTCCGCAAACGTTTAACTCTTAGCTGCTGCACTGGGGTAAGCTTCGCATCAGCAAGAAAAATTATGATTAAAAAAGCTAATAAACATTTTCACTTAAAATTTTGTTTGGAAGAAATACAGAGGTTACTTTAATAAATGATTTAGGTTATTTAAGCCAAAATGGAAATTGAATATTCAAAATGTCACCTATAGTTAAATAAATTGCAATTTAATTATCTGCCATAATATTTGATAGTAAGTGATCCAATTAACTTATCTTTGAGAAGACTGCTTAAATTTCCTGGATTTCCATCCTGCCGTTTTAATTTTCGCGGTAAATACTTGACAGAATTTAAAAAGTAAATGATACGCATATATGGCTATACGTATCGACAGTTCGTAATATACTGAATTTTAATAGAAATAAATATAAAAATCCGTACAAACTTTTTAAAAACCCCGCAACCTTGATATTTATTTTAGACTTTAGAAGTTTACTTTATTCCACCGAGATTTTACAAAATTTGAAAATTTTTGAAAATTTCATCAAATATAAAGTTAAGAAAGTTTTGTGCAATTCTTAGATGAAAAATTCTTGAAGATAATCGTAATAAAATACATAATGAAAAGAGAATATCCCCCCCCCCCCCAACCTCCTCACCAAACCAATTACGAGCAGGGTATTTCAATTTTCAATGACATTTTGAATATTCAAAATGTCACCTATAGTTAAATAAATTTCAATTTAATTTTCTGCCATAATATTTGATAGTAAATGACCCAATTAACTTATCTTTGAGGAGACTGCTTGAATTTCCTGGATTTCCATCCTGCAGTTTTAATAAAAAAAGATTCTTTTTTTTAGCCAAAAATAAAAAAAGAGGAAAGTAAAATGAAAAGGCAACCAACCCTTCAATCTCTTTTTTATTTCTTTCGTTATATTACATTTATTGATTATATTATATTGATTTAAGTCCTATTTTGTTGAATGTGAGAATCTATAGAACAGTGGCTCAATCGAAAAAATATAAACATACAAAAAAATACGGAATTCAGTAACTTTTATAGTAAATTTAATCAATTCTTATTAATATTTCATAAATAGTATCTGAAAATTACAAATAGTAAATGTGCAGAATTTCTGAAAATAAAAACAAGAATCCAATGATCAAATTTGGACAACCACCATTAAATTCCTATTGCCATCTGAAAAAAAAGGTTCCTAAAAAAGAAAAAAATTATTTTTTTGGATAAAAATATAAGACGAAAGAAAAATAAATTCCTTTCTTCTCTTTTTTACTTCTTTTGTCTTGTTTATTTTTATTATTATCAAATCACAATAAAAAACGGTTGTAAAAAATAATCACCCACTTTTCAGCACTCATACATCATCCTTATCAAGGCAAGAAAAATTTGAGCATGTAGAAACAGCAACAAAACCACGATACTTTCTGTCTGATACCTGAGAATCAAGTCTTGATTTGTCTTGATTCTCAGGTATCAGGGAGAGAGAATCGTGGTTTCGTTGCTGTTCCTTGCTGCTCAATTTTTTCTTGCCTTGATAAGGATGCTGTATGAATGCCGTAACGTTGGTGATTATTTTTTACATTTTTTTTTATTATGATTTAATAATAATACAATTGAAAGGATGAAAGAAATAAACAAGAGAAGGAAGACATCCATTTTTCTTTTGTCTTTTATTTTTGTCCACAAAAAGAATTCTTTTCTTTTTTACGATCATTTTTTTTTCAAATTGCAATAGGAACATTTAATAATGGTTGTCCAAATTTGGTTCCTGGATTCTTAGATTTATTTTCAGGAATACTGCACATTAACTATTTCTAATTTTCAGATACCATTTCTGAATTTAATCTAAAAGCTACTGAATTCCCTATTTTTTTGTATATTTATAATTTTTCAAGTGTGCAATTGTTCCATAGATTCTCACATTGAACAAAATAGGACCTAAATCAATATAACAACTATACGTAAGTAATTTATAGTCGGTTGGAGTGAGAAATAAAATTATTTATAATGTTATGAACAACTTAATTAACAAGTTTTATTTTTCATGATTTACAATGATTAGTTGTTGAAAATCATAGTTTTTTCATATAATTTGATATTAATGAATATACGATTATGATTAGTTGAAAATAACTGCTGTAAAGCCAATAGGCTCAACTTTTCTGCAAAAAAAACTGAAAATGTGCTTTTACTTACTTTTTGTCATCAGATTTTGAAAATTCAAAAAAATTATTTATTTTAACACTTATCACACATAAATGTACATGTTTACCATTTTTCTTTTACGGTATCAATTAAGAATACCTTACAGTTGATTCGTTACAGTCATGTTAGTCGAAATGTAAACCGGAAACCTGCATAGTATTTTTTATAAATCAAATCAAGGCCCTTATACCCTAATTTTCAAGAAAGTATTATTTTCGAATTTTCAAAATATTATTTCTTTGACCCGTCCTAATATGGGATTAGTAAATAATAAAATCATGCTTTAAAAGATTTTTCACCATTATTATTTTCACTTTATGGAAGAAGTATTTTAAATTCTTCTGAGCTGTTTTCAGGTTCTGTGAGTTTTCGTTCATCTTAAGATCATCAAGTATCTGAAGTATCTCTATTTCCCTTAGACTTTCGTATACCATTTATTTTGCTTATAGATCATTGCTTTCAGCAGGAAATTCTTCCTCAAACAATATTCGAGCCAGTTGGCGTTCCTTCCTTCATTTTTTTGTGTGTTAGATTTGTAAAAGGTATTATTATCTATATGGCAGAGGCTACCATTATTCACAAGCGTCTTCTGCTATAAAGTATACTTTGTTGAAATTGATATAAATTGATATACCTGCAATTAGAACAACTCTTTCGATTAAGCAGGCACATAATACTTTGTAGACAGTTTTCAAGAAAATAGGGCTACTATTGATACTTTTTATTTTTTCAAAGTGAAATTGTGTCAAGATTGTGCGAAATTGACCGAGCTAATTTAAAAATTCTTTTAAATTCTTATAGGTTAGGGCAAGAATTGGTGCAGAATTAAGACAACGTTAAAATTTTAGATTGTCTCTTTTTTGAACGATAACACAGCCACACACAAAAATCTTTTTCCGGGTCTGGACGTCATACCATGTTTACTATATGTTTTTGGGGTCGCTGAATCCGAATTCGAAGTCCAAAAAAACCCATCATGTCAGGGTTCTGACGAAACCTCAAAAAACCTCATGTGAGGGTTTCGATTTTCAAAAGAACCCGTGAAATTTATTCATCCGAATTGCTAAGGCTTTTTGAACCTTAGGTTAGATTTTAAAGACCCCCAAAGAATATAATAAATGTGGTATAATCCCCGGACTTGAACAAAAAAATTTATGAGGTTTTTTGAGGTTATGTCAGAACCCTGACAGAAAATTAAAACGTTTTAATAAAAACTGCGATTAAAAGACCATGATTTTTTAGTTTAGTATGTGTCTGCATTATTATAATATCTATATTATTTTCCTTTTTATTATAAAGCACTATTTATCATAAAAAATATCTAGCGATACTCGACAATTGCGATGTACTCTCGATAATTGGTGGTGGTGCCTTTACCCTACCATTCGAATTTCAAATGGTACTATTTCAAAAGCTTTGAATTTGAAATTCATTGTTCATTGTCAAAATATTTTCAAATTTAATATTCTCAATTTTTAAAGCATTGTTAAATGCGAAGTACAATTGGCGTATTCGCTATGGCTGTATTCATGTATGTACTCATTTTATGAGCATTTTGCTTCCTCATAGGTATCAAGTAAACTTTCTTCCTCATAGACGAAGGTTTTACTCTACAAAAGAAAAAAATGGATACTTTTAATATTTTTCAAGCTTATATTTCTATCTTGCCGAAAATCTTATTTTCAGAAAATAAGAGAGCTCACCAAAATGGCAATCGGTGTTTCACAATATTTTAATAAAGAACATTCTAAATTACGGTAATGTTATATTCCAAATTAAAGCGAATGTTTTATTTTTTTCGTAGAAACAATGTAACTTTGTTTTTTATCTTGCTAAGTCGCTATTGATTAATCAAGAATGGTCGAAAGTTCGTCAATAGATCAATCCACGCTTATTGAAGACACAAAATATTATATCAAATGCAGTATCGTTATGTTCCCAATATAAAAAATCCTTTTATGAACAAGGTTAATGATTTAGTTTCTTTTCGAAACTTCCACTAGATGTATTGGAAGTTTATTTCCAAAGTGTAAGGTAGCGCTACAATACCTAATATTATAGTTTCCAAATGCTGGAATTGGTATGGTACCGCACATGTATTGCAATTTCTAATACAAGTCCAGAAGCCAGTAACATTTCTGTATCATACTTGCGGCTGGATATATCCACACCTGTTTTAGCGGAAAATAATGTAAATCAATTTTCAGAACACTTGTTCCTGGCAAAAAAAAAATATTCTGCTGGAGTAAAAACTTTTATTAATATAGAGTATATGACTCGCGCATATATGGAATTCAAGGAAATCATGGAATTCGTGGAATTCGTGTAATTCTTAGAATTTAAAAAATTCAAGGAATTCACGGAATTCATATAACGCCCGTAATTCACGAATTTCGTGGAATTGGTGGAATTCTCTAAATTCGAGGAATTTGCGGTATGAATAAAACACACAGAATTCACGAAATTCAAAGAATTCATGGAATTCCCGAAATTGAAGGTATTGACGGAATTCAAAGAATTTGCGGAAATCAAGAAATTCGCGGAATTCAAGGAACATGTTGAATCGAAAGAATTCACGGAACTTAAGAAATTAATTGATTTCACGGTCTTTCACGAATTCCTTGAATTCTAGCTTGAATTCCCTGATTTCCTAAATTTCCATTAATCTTTGAATTCCATGAATTCTCAGAATTCCGTAAATTCTGTCAATTTCGTGAATTCCATCAATTACGTGAACTCCATGAATTCCGCGAATTCCTGGAATTCCATTAATTCCGTAAATTTTATGAATGTCATAAATTTCGCAAATTCCTTTAATTTCATGAATTTCGCGAATTCTGTTAATTACGTGATTTCAGTGCAGTCCTTTAATTTCGTCACTGCAGTGATTTCCTTGAAATCCTTTAATTCCTGAAATTTATTGTATTCCCTGAATTCCTTGAATTCCATTATTATTATTATTACACCATTAAGCCGTTTCCCTTTCGGGGTAGGCGTGACTCACTCGGTAGGGAGGGGAG
>JAAAKG020033427.1:0-19462 GCA_010014905.2 Druon quercuslanigerum
GGCGCCTGAATGAAATATTTACAATAACACTCATATATATGGTTTGTAGCTAATTATGAATGGATTACTTTTAACCGTGGGTTAAACTAAAAACGAATTCGGATTTACCAACCTAAAAATGTATAGGTATTGCTTCAGGTGAGGCTTTACTGTTATGCATGCTCATGGCACAGCGCTGTCTTCGACAATAAATTTCTTTTTAAAATATTAAACCGAGACTTGATAACCGTTCTGAAATTTTCTAGAATTGAAAAGAAGAGAAAGGGTACAAGCAAAACGGTGGTACATGACACAGTGGTAAAGAAGCCAGAGAAGGTAAGGTGTGGTGAGGGTATTGGTTTTGGCTAGGGGATGATTGGTGGGTCTCGATTTTTAAAGAATTTGGAATTTCAAGAAGATGTAAGTATTGAAAATGTGGAAAAACTTAGTTATGGTCAGTGGAATAAGAATGAGGAAAAATGGCATCATTTTCAGAAAATGCAGCATGAGGTTAAGGAAAAGAATTAGATTAAAATGCTATAATATGGGTGGGTGGCTGTGACAATTCTATATGATAGTCGTGACTATGAATATGTGACCGAACGGGAAAAAGGCTAGAGATGGGAGACATTTGAGGTAATATGCCACCTGGGATAATGTGGCACACGGGGTAATGTGGCACTTGGGATAATTTGGAAAACAGGGTAATATGACGCTTGGGTTAATTTGGCCCCGGAGTAATTTTGTCTCCAGGACCTCGATTCCTGACACTACACCGGCGAGACCTGTTAATAACATAAAGAGAAATGTATATAAATTTCCTTCGTATCACTGTCGCCCCAATCAGGTCAGATTTTCTTTTTTGTATTTTTTTCAGATTTTAGTTTATTTTTAAAAGAATAGGAGAAAATATGTAATAAAAAATGAAAATATAGAAGACTGACTGTCATCCCTGCTCATTATAAATATTTTACTTTCTACTACAAATCATAAGCAGTTATTTATTAATTCATAACAAACAGTACGATTTTACTGACTCCCCGCTCCCCAAATTGTATGACGTTATTATATAATTTGATATTCATCGATCATAGCGAATTGCATTGAAAAAGTTGGCGTGACGAGTTCACGAAAATATGTAACAAAATTAATGCAAAAAATAGCATAGTTTTCAATTGCAACTCTTTAACATAGCAGAATTTTGCATTTTCATGCGTTTAATTAAAAATTTCTTAATTCTTACAATGCAATGTAGATTAAAAATGATGCAATTTGTATGATTTACATTTAAAAATTCTATAATTGACTAAGATTGACAAAATCATCAGAATCATCTAAATTAAGAATTTTTATTTATACATGCCTTAAATTGAAGAATTTCCAATTGTAACTCAAAACCAAATCTCTTCTTTTGATGTCGAAAATCATAAAAATAATTAACATTCAGGAATTTTTATTTATATATCCTTACCATTAAAGATTTTTCAATTGTAAATCTTCAAAATTCAGAACTTTTAACTTACAAATCATGAGAATTGAAAAAATTTTCACCTGTAAATCGTCAAAATTAAACTATTTAAAACAAAATTCTACATTAAATACTTTCAAAACATAAGGCTTTGAAAATTTAATACACTGGAACGTTGTAAGACCGTACAGGTCGGGACTCTGTACGAACTTACAAACAGTCGACGCAGGTATAAAGCAGGTATTGGACATGAGTTCGATACAAAAGCAAGCTACTGCTTGAATTGTTTATAATAACATCTAAATTATAGTTTTTACTGTCAGCTTGTCATTGTTCTTCTCCACTAAAGTCATTCAATAAATCACGCTCTTTTATCAGTTAATACTGTTATTTTAATATTATCTATTTTATTTAAGATCCACCTAGTTACAACAGGTTATGGGCTCAGATCTTCGCAGATAGTAATCGGAAATTCAAATATTTCGAATTATATTTAAAAGTATGTTCGGGAAGAAGTGAAGTTGCAATTTTGTTAAAAATAAATTCCTCGCACTCGGCGCGCATCGAAGCATTGGCCAAGGAGAAATAAGATACGTGGAAGCTTCAAGTAAAGGCAGTGAAGATCTGGGATGTTGCGAATAGAAAGGCTGATTCTGATTTGGTTTTAGCTATTCATCCGTTAGAGATAAAGCAAATCAAAGGGTGCAATACAGCTAACGAAATTCGGGTAACATTGCAAAGAATTTATCAGTCGAAAGGGCCAGCAATTAAGGAAGGCAACCCTATTAAAGAAGCCTACTTTGTACAAAATGACTGAAGGTGGAGATGTGAGAGAACACATCCGAGAATCTTTATATGCTGTGGACAAGCTCCATGAAATGGAAGTGGTCATAAATAAAGCTATATTGACAATTATGTTGTTATACAGCTTGGCACCCTGCTTTTAAAACTTGCGATGTGCGATAGAATCACGCGATGATCTCCCAACGCCAGAAGCCCTAAAAATTAAAATTATCGAAGGAAGTGATGCTAGGAAGTCAAAGAACTGAGATATCACATCAAATTTCAGCGCTTTGGTAGCTGGAAGTAGCAACAGCAGCCACGCTCAGAAGTTCAGCAAAAAGGGGAAGAATCAATATCTAAATAAAGAGAAGCATTTCTTTTCGTTTCAGTA
Source organism: Druon quercuslanigerum (assembly GCA_010014905.2). Taxonomy (NCBI): domain Eukaryota; kingdom Metazoa; phylum Arthropoda; class Insecta; order Hymenoptera; family Cynipidae; genus Druon; species Druon quercuslanigerum. The sequence continues at coordinate 2,622 of JAAAKG020033427.1, forward strand.
TCACCGATGTGTAAAGTTTGGTCACAAAATTGCTGAATGCAAGGCGAAACAAGTAATATCGTCTGACAAAGCCAGTAAAGCAGAGGAATATGGTTTCTTCATTACTGTCAGCGAAGAATCAGCGCTAAAAACTGAAAATCCCTACCCTGGAGGAAAATGGTGTCTCGATAGTGGCTGTACATCACACATGTGCATTAATAAGAACAAATTCGTAAGTAGTTAACAGTGTAACAGTGTACAATTAAACTTGGCAATTAGTGCGACCACCACAGTCGAATCTAAAGGAACACTAAAGATTGTGGTTAATGACCGTATTAAAGAAAAAGTGTTAATTAGAGAATACACTTTTTCGTCCAGTTTTAAGAACTGATTTAATCTCTGTGGGTAAGATCGCCGATAAAGGTTATGAAATAACCTTGAAGAAAAATGCAGTTGTCATTCGAGACGAGAATGGGTGTGAAAAGTTGTTTTCTGAGATAATTGAAGGACTATACTACATTCGAGAAAATCTGGGAAACGCAAAGGTATTATCTGAAGAACAGAGCTCGTCGAAATTAGAGTTATGGCACAAACGACTCGGCCATCTAAAGTTTAAAGATCTAAAGAAGCTTTCGACAGATCTTAAAATAAATTTTTTTAAAGGCACTCAGACTTATGTGGTCCGATGCGCACGCAACCTAAAGATGGCACAAAGTATATTATGACTTTTGCTGATGCTTTTTCTAAAATGTGTGCATTGAAGTTTTCAAAATCAAGCACGAAGCATTAGAAACTTTTGAAAGCTACCAGAATTAAGTAGAAAAGCAAACCGGACAGCGAAAAAAGTGTCTCTAATACGAAAATGGGAAAGAATATCTAAACAGGGAATTCAACGATTATTTAGACAAGAATGGCATCACCCGAAGATAAACTTTTGTCTACACACTTCAGCAGAATGGATTGGCGGAACGTAAGAACCGCACATTAGTGAGATGAAAAAATGTTTATTGCTGGAATCAAATCTCCTAAATCTTTCTGGGCAGAGGCTGTAGCAACTGCTAATTATTTATGAAACAGATGTCCTTCAAGAAGTCTCAATGGACAAAATACCATACGAACGATGGAACGGGAAACTACGAGATATCTCACACCCAAAAACTTTTGGAAGTAAAGGACGTTGTTTGGATAAGACACCTGTCTTCTTATCGAGTTTCTTCCGATAAAGAAATACGCAGAATTTATCCAGGAAGGACAAAAGAATTTCACACACGAGAAAACCTTGGTGGAAATAGAATGCACACCATTTCAACCAACTCCAGAAATTGAAGTTGACGAAGTACAACAAGATGATGTCCGTTGTGAAAGCGAAAGTGAAGATTTCTTAGGATTTGAAGAAGCTGAAAATCATGTAGAACCTGAAAAAAGAAGAGTAGCTGAATGTCCTAAAATAATCAGAACTGGAAATCCAGGAAGGCCTGCAAAAACTTACAACATGAGCAATGCAGCTCTAGAAGAAGAACATTTTCAATGGGCTAACATCGCAGAAGTTTCCTTCAAGAAAGCGCTGACCGGAAACGAAGCCAAAGAGTAAATAAAGGCAATTCAAGGAGAATTCGAAGCGCTAGTGAAGAATATAACTTCGCTGTTAGCAGATCATCCTGAGGGTCGAAATGTCGTTGGGTGCCGACTGGCTTGACGGGATTGGATGCTAGAGAAATTATGGAAAGAAGAAAGGCTCGTTTGGTAGCCAAGGGCTACTCACAACGCCCTGACCTTGACTTTAACGAGACTTTTGCTCCAGTGGTTCGACTCAGTTCGGTAAGACTTTTAATAGCTCTTGCTGTACAGAATGACGTGCATGTTCATCAGTACACATAACCACCGCTTTTCTAAACGTTAAACTCGAAAAAGACGTATATTTGGAGGTGTCTGAGCTTTTTGAAGTGCTGTTAACTGACAAGAATGATCTCAGAAGTCCAGAAAGGAAATAAAGTTTGTTTAATGTTTGTTTTATACGGTCTACAGCAGGCTGGACGTCAATAGCATAATCGACTTGACAAGGAATTAAAAGGCCTTGGGGTAAAGCCCTTAAACACAGATATGTGTTTCTACATTGGCAAACGAAAACAAAAATTGCTTATTGTTGCAGTTAACGTCGGTATTGTCTTGGCATAGAGTTTAAGCAAGATAATGGACCTATGAAAATATCACAAGGTGGATATGTCGAAGATATTTTAAGAAGATTTGGGATGGAAGATTCGAAGCCTGCTGCAACACCTATGGAACCAAATACGAAGTTCGTTGAAGAGGGAAAGGATTCAATAAAAAAACACGAAGAATTTCCTTTTAGAGAATTAATAGGAAGTCTCATGTACCTGACTGTTGTAACACGATCAGGCATATCATTTTCGGTCATTTTCCTTAGTCAGTTCAACAGTGTTTATCAAAAACAGCATTGGATCGCAGCTAGGAGAATTCTACGTTATTTCCGTGGAAACACGAGTCAGGGTATTACGTACGAGAAGAACTCCAAACAATTGGAAGGATTTTTGGATGCTGATTGGATACCATGTCCTCAGAACAGAATATCGTACACTGGATGTGTGTTCGTTCTTGCGAATGAAGCAGTGACCTGGGAGGTGAAGAAACAACGCACGGGGGTGTTATCAACCACCAAAGCCTAGTATATGAGGCTCACTGGAGCTGCGAAAGAAGCATTTTATTCAAGCAGATTCCTTAAAGAAGTGGGATTAGGGAATCAAGAAGTAATAAAAATCTATACCGACAACCAAGGGGTACAAAAATTTGCGAAGAATCCAGTCTTCAATTCAAGAACAAAACATATTGATATACATAATCATTTCCTGAGGAAAGCACTCGGAAGTGGGTTGATTGTGCTGCACTATCTTCAATCAGCTGACTTTATGGATGAAGTGTTCACTAAAGGATTACCAAGAGAAAAGCATCAAAAGTGTTTGTTCAATTTTGGAATGAAAATTTCTTGAAGTGTAGTGCTGTACGCTGATGGGAAGTATTGGAGATGAGTTTGATACAAACTCAAGCTACAGCTTTGATTTGCTTTTAATAAGATCTGAGTTATAGTTCATACTGTCAACTTGTCATTGTTCTTCTTTATTAAAAGTCATTTAATAAATCACACTCTTTTAACAGTTAATACTGTTATTTTAATACTATCTATTTCCGATAAAATCCACCTAGATACTACAGCAGGTATATAAGGCGGCGCCGTACCTACATATTGCAGGCGACCGCGCAGAAGGAAAAGACGATTTGATGCAATACCGAAAAGCCGTACGGCGCTGAAAACGGATCGGCCCACGGAAGGCGCTGATATCCCAAGAGTGAGTGTGTGCACACCGAGGCCGAAGTAACGAAGACCGGTCTTACAAGTTTCTGGTGTAATTTGTAATTCTATATTTTCAAAATTCAAGAATTTTTCAATTTTCCCTTTTGAACATTTCAGAATTCTGAACTGTAGATTTTTAAAATTGAAGAATACATTTTTTAAGGATCCACAATACAAAATTTTTGTCATTTTGATTATTTAAGTCCGTGACAAATCTCCCAAGCGTCAAAGCTCCCGCAAAGGAGCTATGAGTAACCGGAAAAAGCTCCCACCAATCAGAGCGCATGATACATTAAAAATTAAAAGAAACACAACTTTAAAAAAATACAGCATCCCCGCTCTACGAGATTTCATCGCCCTAAAGTTATAATCACGTCATGTCCCTCAAATGCGAAAAAATGCATGATTAAGAACGTATTAGTAAAAATTTTCATACTATTATGAATGTATTTTAGCTCATATGAAACATTGATTTGGGACATGACGTAATACAAAATTGAAAACATTCAATTTTTCTGAGAATTATTGTAAGCGATGTCCACAAAATATTTATAAAGAACTATTTATAATGAAATCCTCAACTGAAAAGTTGAACAGAATGACATTTTTCATTATTCTATTGTATTACGTACTTGGAATTAGATAAGTTATTCGAAAATTATTGAATTTTGAGTAAAATTCCTGTGGTTCCTTTCAAGGTTTAATATATTTTTTAACATTGTTATTTCTCAAATTGAACTTAGGTTATCCATATAAAAAAGCACCACGAAGTTGGCATTGTTCCACTTATAGCAATGCAAAAAGGACATGGCGTAATATAATTCTCACTTTTAATTAACGTCACTATTTTAATTAATATTTGTAACAGCTGATGAAACAAATTTCAGGGAAGAATTTATTTTAGAAAAAGTTTAACCCTTATTAACGACTCTAAAAATAATGATAGTTCAAAAATTTCAAAAAGTAGAGATGACGTAGTACGATGAGTTTGCACAACTCGCGCTCGAATTGGTGGGAGATTTATCAAGATACTCATCACTTATTTGCGGGAGCTTTGACGTTTAGGAGATTTGTCACGGATCCGATTATTAACATTAGAAATGCAAAAATAGAGCATTTTTATTTACTCATCTCTAAAACTCAAGACGTTTTTAATCATGAAAATTTTATTTTTCTAATTAAAAATTACAATTTACAATTTCAAATTGAAGATTAAGAATTGAAAACAGTTCACTTTTTATCTTCAAAATTATCACAATTTAGGAATTTAAATTAAAAATCTTTAAAATTGAAGAATTTTCAACTGCAAATCGTAAAATTGAAAAATTTGCAATTGTATATCTTCAAATTTGTTATTTTACAATTGAAGACCAAGTATCGAATTGGCATAGATAATGGCACTAAACTGTTGCACAATGGGTACTTTTCAATTGTTACATAATGCAGTTATAAACTATTTGCAACGTTTCAATACCTTGAGGTTTTGTGTGATTCCTACATATGTCGTTACTGATTCTTGAGTGGATTCAGTAACGCATTAATCCCTATTTATAAGAAATTGTGAGGGAATAATGAAAGGTCATCTATGACGTCTCGTAATTCCAAATCAAGAAACATTTTTTAATTTGATGATTCTGTACATGAGAAAAGTAGTCAATTCTATAATGCTTAATTTCAAAATGCGGACGATCCTCTATTCTATGAGAAATAGATGTGCCACACACTATCATGTTAGAAAACAATTTTCTCACAATCATGCTTATCGAGTTGTACGTGAGACTCCATGAGTGGAGGGTGCGTATAAACACTTGAACGGCGTTCTTTGAAATTATGTACCATGCAATCTTGTCAAGATCCTAGTGGGATCTGAGGAAAAGTTGTATTGAAGTTTGAACGCCTCTCAAGTAAAGTCAGTTAAAGATAGCCTTCAAGGCTACCTTTAATGGTTATTTCCTATACATTTCTGCCAACTAGCTATAATTAAATTATAAGAAAGAAAGCATTCAAAGCAATTAATAGTTAGGCTTTGACCTCTTTTCATTAACATTACATTAATTTTTATTTCTCAGGCATTACAAGTAATTATGAGCCATTAGATCTCGCATGATGTCGAGTAAATCATAAAAAAGTGTTTTTCTTTTATTTGTTAGAAACTTCGTCAGACATCAGGTATATCCTTTTTATTAGGTACATATTTCTTATGTATAAAATTTGCAAGTATTATGTTTATATTATTCAGACTCCAATATTAACATAATTCTTATTGGTTTGGGAGTTTTTTTAAAGAGATTTATGCAGGTGGATATAAAATGTAGACTTATAAAAGGCTGAAAAATATTTGTAGGACAATGAGGATTACTTTTAGTTTCATGGGTCAAAGGATATCGTTCGCAGTTGGTTTCGACTGACTCATGATATCTATAACTATCCGCCTGAAATTGCACAAGAATCGCCTCTCACTTTTCTTGGCCGATCCGTTCCGGAAAGATAAAGGAAGGTTTAATACAGTTACATAGGTGAACGTATGTATTTATTCAATGGAAATGTAAATAATATCGAAATACACACTGTGAGTGTCTTTTACTGATACAAGACATTCAATCAATCAAGATTTTTATTATTGTCTTATAAGGCTAGTCCACGTAGGTCCTGTAACACTGAGGTTAAAACCTATTGTACAATGCTTTATTATTATGAAATGAGGGTGAAACAGAGCTCTATGAATGGGTCCTCATCGCTCCTAAAGTATCATTTAAGTACTTTTAGCATAATTTAAGTAAATATACCGTTAGAAGTCCCCACCATTCTCAAAATGGATTAACATCTAGAATCTTCCAGAGTCTAAAATAAATCAGAATATGTCCTATGAGGGTATCAGAAAATCGATTTTTTTTCTTTTTCCGGGAAAATAAATTACATATTATTTTTCAAATCGGTGAATAACTTGTTTCCCTGGGATTCTAAAATTAACCTAGGATTTTAAATGGAAAAGCTCGGTTTTCGAACAAATGGAAAAAAGAAGTACTCGTTATTAAATTTTTGTAAATTAAAAATTAGGTGCTTCTTAAGGAATGTTCAAAAAACCATTTTCACCTAATTATTTGTTATCTCAACCCACCTGACCCTCTTATATTGTGTCCGCAAAATGTGCCAAAAATGCAAAATAACAGTTTGATGTCAAATTCATACTAAAGACGGGATTTTTCTTCAATTGCTTAACATTTTTTTTTAATAGTGACAAATATCCAAGTGTAGTATAAATAATTTGTAATTGTTTTACATTAATTAAAAAATGTTTTTATTGCTTGTATGTTGAAATCGTATAATTTGGAAATATTTAATTTGAAATTTCCTGGAATTCTCAATATTCAAATTGGAAACGTTTCCGGTTTCAAATTGTTACTGTATTAACGTTTTTAATTAAAAAATTTTTTATCTTTTGCACGCTAAGTTTTTCGGGAATTTTTTTTACACAACCTGATCAAATTTCAAAAACTGAGTCTTATATGAATACACTTTTTATTCGTTATATCCATCGAAACTGTACTAAACAATATTAAGAATAGTGTTTAAAATTCAAAATAAAAGAAGAATCTCGCATCTAACACTTTTTTATTCCGAAAAAGCAATACATAATTTTTTTAGGCTTATGCTAATTATAGGGATTTTTCAGTTAAAAATTCTGTATTTGAAGTGCATTTGCGGTGTATTTTGGAAATACATACTTTGAAATGCTTGATATACTGAATATTGAAGTTATTCAATTTTGAGTGCTAAAAATTCAGAATTCCTTAATATTTGAAACTTCTGATTAAAAGTGGATCAATATTATAGTATCTTTACAAGCTCTAATATCTAATAATTATTCAATATTAATATATCAACAAAAAATTTATAAAACAAAAAGAAAATCTTGTATCGTGCGTCATCACAGTAAATGTTTGTGATTACATGTTAAAAATGGTCATACATTTTTTTTTAACGAACAATCATAAAGTATCAACAAATGCTTCAACTGCGTAAATCTGAGCAAACACTTGTTAAAGAAAAAATAATAATTTTTATTGCCACAAAGATTTATAGTCTTATATAGGAAAATTCGAGTTTTTCCCTCACCCTGGAATTGAAAATATTCCAAAACATTTCTTCTGTGTCTAAGTAAGTTGAAAATCTTCCAGAACTAGAAGTCAGAACTAGGTAAATCCACGGAAATACTTTTAGAAACAAATTACTTTCCAAAGTGGAATTTTCTTCTTTTTTTTGGTTCATTTGAAAATTCATTTTTTAATCTGAAAATTCAACTATTCCATTTCAAAATTCATTTTTTTAATTGAAAATTCTTGTTTTTGGTGAAAAATGAAAATATTTTTGGTTCAAAATTCAACAATTTTGTTAGAAAGTCTTTCTTTTCAGATGAAAATGAGCATTTTTGTTGAAAATTAACCTGCGTCGGAGAAAACTTACTTTTTGACTTAAAAATTCAACGATTTCGTTCATTTTTGTTTTCCTATGAATGAAAAATAATTTTAAGATGACAATTAAACTTCTTTTTTGAAAATTTGACTTTCTGGTTGGAGGATTTCACATTTTAGTCTAAAAATTCAACTGTTTGGCTAAAAATTGAACTATTTTGTTGAAAAATCATATATTATTGTTTAATAGTTAATATTCTAAAATAAATATTTACGATTAATTACTCAATTTTGGGTTAAAAACTTATATTTCTTAGTTGAAAATTCAACCATTTGATTAAAGATTTAATTAATTAGTTAAAAGGGGAAACTTTTTTGCTAAAAATTCATTTTTTTCTTCAAAACGTAACTATTTTGCTGAAGATTCTTTCTTTTTCTTAATTAAAATATATTTTGTTGAAAATTTCTATCTTTTATAGAAAATTCATCTTCTTGGATGAAAATTCGTCTTTTTGATTGAAATTTCAACTAATTGATTGACGGTTAAACTGTTTTATTCAAAATTTATTTTTTGGTTTAAAATTTATCATTTTAGTTAAAAATTAACCTCTTTAGTTAAAAAATAAACTATGTTGTTGGAAAATTACTTTTGTGCCATAATTTTTATCTCTTTCGTTTAAAATCGAACTATTTACTGTTGAAACTTAATTTATTTTTGTTAAAAAATCTGCTGTTATATTTTTGGTTAAGCATTTACCTTTAAGGTTAAACATGTTATAATTTTGTTAAAGGTTTTATTATTTTGTTAAAAGTCTTGGACTGATTTCGGAGGGATAGAAACGTAAACAGTGAGGACAGCATGATTCGCTTACAAATTGAATATATATCTATATATAATGTCGCAACCGCCGTCGCCTTACTCCCCTGAAGAACTTCGCGAGTCAGCACTTCTAGGAAGATCGAGAACGGGGTGACTGAAAGCGAGTGTTTGGTGTATTTTGCCGAAAATTCACCTTTTTGATTTTAAACTCGACAATTAATTTAAAATTTGTTTTCTCTCTTGAACCCAGAATCTTCCTGTGTTGAAAATTGAATTTTTTGGGGAAAAATTGTTCTGCTTTCGTTAAAAATTTAACCAGATAGTTAAAAGTTGCATTTCTTTGTTGAAGATTAGTTTCTTCGGTTAAAGTTTTGAGTATTTTGTAAAAGATTTCATTTTTCGTTTCGAAAAATTCCTTTTTTGTTCCAAGTTCAACAATTTGTTAAAAAATTGATCTTTCCTAGATGAAAATTTAACATTTTCTTGAAATTTTTTTGGTAGTCTAAGGACTATTTCGAATGTATAATTATAATCTTCTTTGGTTTAAATATCAGCTGTTAGATTTTCCGTTTAGTAAAAACTTGAACTACTTTGTTAAAAATTTCTTTTATTAGTTTGAAAATTTAACTAGTTTGTTGAAAATTGGTTATTCTTAGTAGTTGAATATTAAACTAATAATTTTTTTATTACAAATTCATAATTTGTGGATAAAAATTTATCTGTAGATGGTTGATGGTTGAACTCCTTAGCTCAATCTTTGGTGATTCATCATTTCAGGTAAAAATGTATCTGTTCGGTTGAAAATTTAACTATTTTATTTAAAATTCACATTTTTTGTTATCAATTAATTTTTTATATCAAAGGAAAATTCATCTATTTGTTTGAAAATTTAATTATTTGGTTGGCAGTAGGTCTTTCTTAGTTGAAGATTGAACTATTTATTGAAAACCCTACTTAAAATTTAAAATTTTTCTAAAACGTTTATTGTCTTAGAAGTATTATGTTGGTTATGGCTCACCTACGACTTTTAATCAGAACTATAAAAGCTGCGACTCGACAGATATGAATAAAGTTAAGTAAAAGTTAAATATGGATCTACAAAAGTGGATCATTTTGATCGAAAGTTTATAATCAAAATAATATGCAACGGTATGATATCAATAAACTTACTGTGATCGTATGAAGATTTATTCGATCAGAAATAAGATACCTGCATCAGCCCACAGGGTCGATCAGAATTTTTAACCGGTTCAGTTCAAGTTCCAGAAAGTAAAAAATTGATATGCTTCTTGACGTCTAGTCTATACTTTTCTTGTGGACGTTTAAGGCATGGTATAGCTCTTGGCAAAGTAATTTTTATTTTTTTTTTTGACGTACCCACAGAGCAGTGAAAAGAGGCATCATACCAATTCGTTTATACGCTGTTCTTACTTTCGTATTCATTCGCCAACTCGATAGTTTTCTCACACAGGTACTCACTTGCCTTTACTTTTTTAGGTGTAGCAAGTGGAACCCGGATGCAATCAAGTTTTGTCCTTGCGAAACTGGACCGGGCAAAAGTTTCCTTGCACGTTTTTAAGTCTGGTATTCAGATATATAGATGTATGGATATATAAGTACTATCTAAAGAAACTGCAAGCTTGGTGGATAAATATTTCACCTCGACTTGCATGGGTTTTTTGGCATGCCATTTGAAATACTTCAAATTTCTTAGCGAGAAACAAATAATTTATGTTTTTGTTTCACTTCTTCTGCTACAATTTAAAAATCTTTACTGAGAATGAGAAACAGTTTCCGAGGAATCTTCTACAATTTCAAATCCTTATTCGATAAGAGATTTGAAGCAACAAAATTAATTGGATCAAAGAATTATAATAGGCATACCATCAAAGAAAAACAAAATTATATTTTTACAGCGATTTCTGAGTAATCTTTACCTGCAACAAAAATAACCTTCACGTGTTAAAACTTACCAACCAAATAGCGTTAAATTGTAATACTATAAAACCCTATTATTGTAGGTGCAAAAACACACATACAAAAATTCTTGCGGTAAAAAACCCGAGCCGAAATATAGACCCTCCTTTAAACCTCTAAATATTCTGATCATCGAGATTTTAAGAGATTCTAAAGATGTGTTATTATATTTTAATTCAGGCTTTTTTTAGCTCCTCCAAAGCGGCAGATATTTCCATTTCTGCATACTTAGAGGTTCAAAGGAGGGTGAAGTGAGAACCTCGTTTGAGCCTTGACTCTCCATTCAGTGCTACTCCTTAAATTCTCTTTCGCATGCGTCCTAGAGGTCGCGTTTATTGGAATTGAATAAAATTTCAATTAAAATGTTATTAGATATTTTTAGAAAATTAAGGAAACTGTCTACATCATGAATGCTGACGTCTCAAATGAAAATGCGTAATAAAATTGTAACAATGAAAAAAATAAACATGGTTTTTTTATTACTTTTTTTATCAGTATTTATGAATCTTTATGCTATAAGAAAATAACATTCATGAAAATATAAAAAATTTACATTATAATAGTCATAACAAGTTTGCTGTTATCGCGGAATCAGACAATAAGACAAATTTATTCCATTCGAATTCAGCATTCTGCTCGAGTCGAATGCAGCTTGTGCATAGGGATGTATCCAGAAGAATTTCCTGTTTTCAAAATAATATTATTTGATTATTATTTTATTTGCGCAATTCCACGGTTTACAACAATTTTTCAAAACCATTGAGATTTATATATTCAAACCTGAACTTTAAATTAAAACTTGCAAGGTTAAACTCTTGAATTTTAAACTTTAAAAATTAAAACTTAAAAAATTGTTAATTTAAAAGCTCAATAATTTACAAGAATAAAATAGAAGCCTATATCACTCTTTAATTGATCAATTAATTTTCAATCTTCGACCAAAAAAGACGTAAGTTTAAGAAAATAACTGCATTTCTAACTAATTACACTATTATTAGTTAACCTTTTAACGAAGAGAATTAATTTTTTTTATCAAAAATACGAATTTTCAACAAACCACATACATTTCTCACCAAATAGTTGAATTTTAAACTAAAAGATTAATTTTCTATAAAAAATATGAATTTACAACTAATTAAATCAATATTTAACTAAAATTTAGTAACAAAGAAAATTATGTTTTACCAAAAAAGACAAATTTTTTAAATAAATTACATCAATTTTCAACCAAATAGTTAAACTTTTATCCAAGATGTTCAATTTTTTTGCTCAAAAAGATGAATTTTTAACAAACTACATACATTTCTCACCAAATTCAGGTATGCCTAAATACAAGGACTTCAAAATATCTCAATAAATTAAGAAGAATTTAGATGAATTGAAGGAATTTAAGAAATTCTATCAATTCCAAGAATTTAGGGGATTTGGAGAATTAAAAGAATTTCAGACATTTAGAAAATGCATTTAATTCAGGGGATACATATTAGGAAAGAATTTCTGAGAATTCAGAGAAATCTAAATATTAAAGAAAATCAGGATATTCAGGATATTAAAGGGAGTTCATAGCATTTAAAAGCATTGAGAAAATCGAAGTAATTTAGAGAATTTAGAATATATAATGAATCAAAGGGTTTTAGATTATTCAAGGAATTTCAGCTATTCAGAATACTACAGGAATTCAGAATATTCAAAGATTTCGGGTAATTTAGAGGAATTAAGGATCTCAGAAAATTAAAGGAATTCAGAGATTTTCACGAAATGAAAGGACACAAGGAATTTACAATATTTACCAAATTTAGAATATTTAGAGAATTCAAGGAATTGAGAGAAATCAGAGAATGCAGAGAATTTAAGCAATTCCGAATATTCAAGGATTTCAGGAAGAATTCATAATATCTAATGAATTTAGACAATTGAAGGAATTCAGATAATTTAAGAAATAAGGAGAACTTGAAGAATTCTGAGAATTTGAAGAATTGTAAGAATTTAAGGAAATCAGAGAATTGGAGGAATACAGAGAATTTAAGAAATTCAGAGGAATTCTGAGTATTTCGAATTAAAGAAATTCAGAGATCTTGAGTAATTCGGAAAATTCAGTAATTTAATTAAATTTAAATGATTTCAGGGATCTTAAATCATTTAACGAATTAAAGGAATTTCGAGAATTTTAAGGAACTCGTAGAGGTCTAGGATTTTATAGAATTCAAAGAATTCAGAGATTTTCAGGAAATCAGGAAATCAGTACAAATTTTGCACATTCTTTAGTCAATAAAATTCAAAAAATATAATTTTAAAAAATTTCTTAATTTGAAACTGGTTTATTAAGTTGTAAAATTAATTAATATACAGTTTTAAATGATCACTAATAAAATTATTTCAATTGGTATTAGTATTAGTATTTCTCATTTACATGTTATTTATTATTGAAAACTATGAATTTAGAATTATTCAATTATTCAATTTGAAACTTTAAATTTTATTCAAGTATTTAATCATTGGTTTTAAATTGTTTTCAAAAATAAAATATAATTATTTTCAAACGATACAATTTTAAAAGATATAAAAATGAAACCAGACTATTTTCAGTGTCAAAACTTTCTTATACTAAATAATAACTAAGTGAACATATATATGTCTAGCCGTGTTTTTTTAATACAAAATTATCAATAATTACAATAATTTTAATAATTGGTGCGCAAGATATAATCATGCGTTGCATCTACAAACTCAGAAAGAGAAGTGAAGGATTCGATTGCTATCTAATTTCAACATTCCATTGATGTGTTTATACATTCTGAATAGTGGAGTGCGACGATTTATAGTATTGTTATTATGTAAGAGCTCACTTTGTCAAATTAACTAGTTCGAAACAATGAAGGGTACCAATTCTAGAAACATTGGACAAGCATATAGACCTCGAAATAATAGACTGTTGAATGTTTGAAGCTGGCAGTTGATCAACATGATTAGAAAACTTCTAAATTTAAAGTTTTGAAACATTTGAAAAGGGGAAAGTCATACACCTTCATAATATTTGAAATAATTCTGAATTTTATATAATAAGCTAAGAAGGTTAATTACTCATGCTTAAATTTATTCCAAGTATTTTAGTACATCCAAAAATATTATTTCCTATCAAACTTATGTATTTGTAAACTTCAATTCCTTTAAATAATAAAACTATCAAACTCAAAAAAATGTATGAAGAAAAGAATCTCTGCGAACCAACTTCACGCTGCCAACACTAAAATGTCGATTGTTATTATTTATGCAAAGTAAATGTTTAAGTAACCGTTTAGTTACTTCATATGTATAAACTCTTCTAGAAGATCAATAATTTGGAAGGATTTATTATTTTCGACAGATTGTGTATAATTTTATTATCTTTCACCTAGAATATATTAAATTCAAAGAAAGAGTTCGCTTAGATCTGGTGAAACGGTTGGTTATTTTATGTAAAACGTTTAGTTACTTTATATGAACTCTTGTCGCAGATCAAGTTTGTTGTTTTCTTGACATTTCCAGAAGCATTAGCATGTGTCGAAACCTAACAGAAATGGTTTACACAGGCCTAAATGTTTATGATTATATTCCCATTATTTGTGCTAAAGGCCACTGCAAGCCATGTCTGAAAATAGTACTTAAATACAGAGTTCAGTGTACTTAAATTTGAAACGAAGTGTGAAATTGTTTAATTCCTAATGGTTTAATTAAGCTTGAATTCATTATTTTTAAAGATTCCAATTTAAAATCATACAATTTTCAACGTTTTCAGAATTACTGAAATAATTTCAATATTTAATATTCGAAAAATTTAAGGGGATCTGTATTATCATCAGAGGTAGTTATCGCCTTTCAGTGTAGATACTATTCCACAATACGTGAAATTAGAAACCGATGCTATTGATAATGTTAAATCTTCTAATAACAGAAAATTTTTAACGTATTTACTGATTGACTGACTGGATGGAAAACAAATTCCAAAATTAAACTTTTTCTGAAAAAAATCTACTCACTTTCGCCTCACTGGGAAACGAATGACAGAAGTCCCGATTTTCGGTCGGGTGCTTTTTCAATTAAGCTATTAAAAAGATCAAAAGAAGAATCCCCTTTCAGAAATACACGATATCTCAAGGCAGGTGTTACATGAAGTTCTGTAGTTCCTTTCCCAGTGCAGCGAAAGTGAGTAGATCTTTTTTCAGAAAAAAATGTAATTTAAAAACTTTTTAAATTTATTTTCCATCTAGTTAGTAATGATTTTAGGTATTTTCTGTTACTTTAAGCGTTAACTTGATCAATATTATTGATTTAAAATTTCACGAATTGTGGAATCATATATACACTGATCGATGGTAAATACCTCTGATGATAATACAGATTTCATTTAATTACGCCTATCAATAATGGATTCTTCTTTAGATCTTCAGAAAAAATTTAACTAAATTTTTAAAAATAGTTCTCTGCTTTCATGCGTGAAAATGGCAGTGAGTGTTTTTTTATGCAGAAATCTCTTTTTTAAATTAAATCTAGCCGATTGATATGAATGTCGTTTCATACCACATAAAATGATACCTTTTAATACTCTTTATCATATTTAATTTTTATATAATTTTGATTTTAAATTACAGTTTAAAATGCGCAGTTCTGAAATAGTTAAATTTTAGAGACCTTAAAACTAAAGTTTTTTAGCTTCAAAAGTTTAAATTCGCAAATATTTGTTTTCAAACTTTATTTTTTTTAAATGCTTAATCAGGAATGTTGCTACTTTCTTATGTTTATTTTGTTATGTTAGTTCTTAATGCTTTTTTAGAATTATTAAATTTTTATGGGTATTAATTTACAATTTTTAAGTTTCACTAAGTTATAATAAGCATTCTCTTGATATTTCATGAAATCCTGTTAAATTTATTAAAATATCTTGAGAACTTTTAAAATCTTTTAAAGTCATCCAAATCCTCGTAAATGTCACTAGATCTGTTAAAATCCTTTAAAAGTCTCTTGATTTTCTTTAAAAATTCCTAAGACCTAAAATCTTCTGAAATTCTTTAAAACTGCAAACATTTTTTTAAATTCCTTAAAATCCTTAAAATCCTTAGAAATTCCTTCAAATTTTTCTAAATTCTTAAAAATTCCTTCAATTTTTTGTAAATACCATAAAATCTTTGAAATACATTAAAATCAGTTTAAATTTCTAAAAATCGTTGCAATCAGTTGAAAATATTTGAAAATCGTTTCCGTGTGGAAATAGTCCGGGCTAGCCCTGGTACAACAAGGTTTTTGGTCAGCGCGCTGGCCGGGCTATATTTGCTTTTCAAGAGCCTAGCCGTGCGCTTATTCGCAATTATTAACTTATTAAACTTTTTTTATAACTTAATTACTTCTTCTAATTTCATTAAGAAATGGATGTGTTTACGAATCTCGGATCGTGATAAATTTATAGTAACCATTTTAAAACAGTGATTATAATAAAATTATAAATTAATGACGGCAAAAGCATTATACAGATACTAAATTTATAATTATTTGAACTTTTGTAAACGAATAATAATATATTTTAAATAATTTAATACCTAATATATAATACAAAGAGCAAATAACAAAAGTCTCGAAACAACCAGCTTTTTTTATGTTATTTTAAAAATACCTTGGCAAATTACAAAATTTCTATAAAATATATGATTGAAATAATTATATTCATTTTAGTACCATTGATTTAGTATACAGTCCCGAAATTTAGATTATGGTATTTTGAGAATCCAGCCAGAAATCTCATAGTTTCCAGACTTTCGAAATTTTTGTTCACTGAAGTGTATTTTATTATTAAATATTCAACTCTTTTACTTGAAAAGTACTACAACCTAATAACGTTCCAAATTTTAATGTTACATGAGTTCAGACTTACAAACAATGAATTTCTTTAAAAAATTCGATGACCATTTTTTGAAATTCGAACTGTTTTTTTTTAAGAAAAAAATTTTAAGTTTCATATTTATAAAAACTTGTAAATGTTCTTAAAAAATTACATTTCCTGTCATTGTAAACAGTTGTAAAGTAGGAAAAAAACTACTAGGAAAAAACTACTAGGAAAAAAAGAAATGATACTCGAAAAAAAGTTTAAGTCGATCTAAATTAATTATTTAAAAATTATTTTTATTTTATTTCTGTTAGAATTTTGTGTATTTTATAGGTACATAAAAAGGATAATAATAAATAATTAGAAAAAGGGAGCAGTGGTTAGCTCTCCCTACAGTCAGGCGATAGATTTAGGTATAGATTTGTAGGTTCG
>JAAAKG020033438.1:0-19462 GCA_010014905.2 Druon quercuslanigerum
TTTTCACCGTTGCAAAACACACTATTGTGAATACTCCGTGTCGTTTTAATGAGAATTTTAACGTAGAATCCGAATTTATATTTAAAAAATTTTAGATTAGTAACAGAAAAACGATCAGCATTGTAAATCTTGTTTAAAATTTCATTATTGTTGTTTAAAATAACCAATTTACTGTGAATTTACATTTTTTCAAAAAAATATTTTTTTTTCGTTTTTTTGTAAGATGTCAATTTTTTGTGTAAAACGTGTAAAACGCCAACTAAATTTGGAAATCTTCTGTTTAATCTTTATGTTTTTTACTAAAAATATTAATTTCCGACGAAACATTCTCAACATAATTTAAAAGTGTTAAAAGATTCTAAATGTTGGTCAATTTATAATTATATAACATTAAATTTTGGTCTAAAACGATAAAGTAGTAAAATTTGGAAAAAAATTCAAAAATTCTGTGAATCTTTCCTTGAAATATATAAAGTTTTTTAAAATTCAAATAGGAATTTCCATGGAAAAACACAAACATAATCCAAATTTGAAAAAAAATGTGTAAATCGCTAATAAGGCATCCTAAAATTGTCAAAAATTTATGGACTTTTAAAACCTAATAACATTTGTTTAAAATACCTAATTTTGTGGGCACGTGAAAGAAAAACTGATGCTATTCTGAAATTGCAATTATTGGTCGAATATTATGAATTACGTCATTTCAAAAAGTCAATTTCTGGTGTAAGACTTTAACATAACCTAAATTTGTTATAAATAGTAAATATTCTTTAAAATCTAATACTTTTGTATCATAAATGATAATGATTTTCGAATGGAAACACTAACATAGAATAACAGAAAAATATTCAGAATTGTAAATCTTCTTTGAAATTTGATTATTGTTAATAACCCATTTACTGCAAATCTTGTTAGAACTATGTTTTTTGTTTTAAAATACTAATTTTTGGTGCAAAATTCCACAATACAACATTAAATTGTTGGAATTTTTTAATCTTCTGCTTAATCTTTTTTTTTTACTAAAAATATCAATTTCCGACAAAACACAATCAAGATAATTTTAAATGGTTAGAAGATGGTCTAAAACGATAGCGAACTTTAAGTTGTTAAAATTTGTCAATCTTTCATTGAAAACTTTTTTTTTTATATTAATTTCCGGCGGAAAATATCAAAATAATCCAAGTGTGAAAAAATTGAAATTATTGTTCAAAATATTATGGTTTTCGTTTAAAAATAGAAATTTTTGTTGTGAAACTTTAACATAACTTAAAATTGATAGAAGCTTGAAATCTTCTTTAAAATCTAATTTTTTTCTTGACGATATAAATTTTCAATGAAAAACACTAACACAATTCAAAAATTTTTAAGTACTCTAATTCTTATTTAAATTATAACTATATTTGTTTTCAAATACCAATTTTTTTTTTGTAAAACGCCAACATAATTGAATATTTTCCAGAGTTTGTTTAATTTTTTTCTGTCTACTGCTTAAAAACAAATAGAAAGTCGGACAAGATAAATTATGGAATTTTTATTTTTTTAATGACATGATTTTTTACAGGTGATACATTCTTTTAATAAGCGCACTAATCTGCCAATTTCGGTTATGTAGTATCCTCTATTTCTTACAATTGTGTACAGTAAAATTTACAGTAATTATTATTTTCACTCCGTAAGATTCTCTCTCGAAAAAATCTGGGACACGAAAATAAATTGTGATGACTCATGAAAAAGTTTATTTCTGAAAATACTTTTAATATCTCATTCTTAAAAAATTTCAGCCTATTCAGAAGTATATATATAAAAAAAATATCAATTCAATGAGTCTTGCTTTCCTGAAATCACATTTTTAAGGAAAAAAATATTTTTATTTTTTTATCACTTATTTGTAATCAAATAATGAAAAATAATATCATGTCCTTGCAAGAGCAATGCGTTCCAATTCTCGAAGGTTCTTTTAACTAAATTTATAATGCCAATGCATTCTTAAACTGATGAAATATTCAGGAGTAATAAAACTCATTTTGAAGGCCAAGAAAGAAGTATAAAGTTTCAAAAATAAAAGTAATCAATATTTAACACTTAAATCAATCTTAAAGGTCTAATTAATGATAAAACTATAATAAAGTTTCATTTTAATAAAAAAAATAGTCTGCATTTTATTTATTTTCGACTCCTTGGTTGCACGTCATAAATTTCAACTATCACGTCAATATGAAAAGCGATTTACCGAACGTTTTAGCGTGTCAGCGAGAAAATTGCTTAAACTACGTTACAGAAATAAATTCAAGTAAAATTGGTTCAAAAAAAAACTACACAACACATATAATTTAAATAAATAAAAGTAGTGATTCCAATCTTCCAAACGAATCAAAATTGGTATTCTTGGTATTCTGTATCTTCCATAAAACCCAAAAGTAAGATATCACCCGGAAATTTGTTAGAACCCGCAAACGAGATAAATTATATTCTTTAATGATATTTAATAGTTCCTCAAAACCCATAAAGTTCACTACATATTTACCGTTAGAAAAAAAAGACGTTTAAGTAAATTTTATTTAGAATCGTCAATGTTAGCTGTATCGAGTTGAAACCCCCCAAAAAAAACCATAAGTGAAAAAATGGGTTTTTTCAGCGCTAATTATGATTATTTTGCGGTTTTTTAAAATAAAAAATTGAGTTTGAAATATAAAATACTATTTTATACTGATAATTCAATGTTTAGGTAAATTATTTAAACAATTTATAAATTTTATTAGTAATTTTCTCTTGCAATAGAATTAGAAAGTAGCGGGTTTTTTCGATTTAATATAAACAATTTATTATTATTTTTAATAATATTCTCTTTGAAAAAAGCTAGAAATTTCAGTTTTCTGAAATTTTCAGTTTTTTGTTAACTTTTCATTTGGAGTTAGTTGACGTTAAATTCAATTTAACAAAAATAAATGCTTAAACAAATTATTATTGTTTAGAGCAGGCTATCTTCTATAAGGTACATGCGGGTTTTTTTCTGAAATTTTTAACTTTTGCCCACTTTTCAATTAGATTGAAGTATTAATTAATTCAGGTTAACACAAATCATTTTTTAAACAATTTATAAATATTTTTAATATTATTTTTCCCTGATGTTAGAAAATTGCATTTTTTTCTAAAACTTTTAACTATTTGTCCATTTTCCATTTGAATTTCTGAAATTTTTAATTTTCTGTCAACATTTCACTTAGTACGGTAATAATTAATGCAAGTTAACAAAAATATTTGTGTAAATAATTTATTATTGTTTATAACTATATTCTTCCATTATGACAAATAGTTGCGGTTATTTCTAAAAAAAATTTAACTTTCTGTCTGTTGCGGGGTTTTTCAAATATCGAGTTTTTCTTTGACTTTTTAGTTAGGAACAAATAATAAATAAACATTAGAGAGAATCATTTTTTTTAACTATTCCCTTTCTTTTTTTTTAATATCTTTCTCTGAAACAATATATATTTTTATTATTTTGCATTACTTATTACTTTATTTAGTGAAAAGTTAAAATTTCAGAAGAAAATGAAATTATCTACCATTAATAAAGAATAAAGTTATAAACAACAGTAATTTATTTTAATAATTATTTTTGCTAAATTGAATTAATCATCAACTCACTCCAAGTGAAAAGTAGACGACTATTTAAAAATTTCATTTAAAAAAACCGCAAGTCTTTAGCATCATTTAAATTGAATATTATTGAAATTAATAGTAAACTATTCAAAAATTTAATTTGGTTAATTTCATTTAATTATTTGCCCAACTGTAATTGAAAATTGGACAAAAAGTGCATTTTTTTAAACTGAATTTTTCTAGCATTTCTCTAAAAGAATATTGAAAATTGAATCAAAAGCAGAAAATTTTTAAAAAACCCGCGATCTTCTCACTCGGTTTTAAGATAAAATTGCTAAAAACAAAAATAAATTGTTTAAATAATTTATTTAAATATTTAGTAATCAGTATCAAGTAGTATTTTATATATCAAAACATTTTGTGTTATATAAATCTTTGGGAAATTCTTTTGGTATCTTTGAAATCTTTTGAAATATTTTTAAGAATTTTCTTAAATCTTTTTTGTTCGTTGAATTATTTGAAATCTGACAATTATTCAAATCTTTGTAAATCTTTCTTAAAATTGCTGAAACCTTTGGAAATCGTTTCAAATCTTCGAAATGTTTTTAAATCTTTGAAATCTGGTGTACTGTACCCTTTTTCAAATCTTTGAAATCCTTTAAAATTTTTATAAGTTTAATAAGCTTTGTAAAATATATGAATCTGGTGTATACGCCTTTTTTAAATCTTCGAAATCCGTGAAATATTTTTAGAACGTTTAAAATCCCTTCAAATATTTAAAAACCTTTGGAATAGTTTGACAATTTTTTTAAATCTTTAGTAATACTTTGTAATCTGATGTAGGCTCAAAAACATCGAAATTTTCAACTAATAATTTTTATCATTTTTAAGTTGAATATCGCCAAAAAAAAAATTGTACTTTAAACTTCTATATTAGCGGAAATTAAATTAAAAACATATAGAATTAGTCACAATACTGAAGTCTGTTCACTGAAATCTATAAAATAACTCTTAAAGTCTACAAAAAATGCTTAGGAATCTCTAATTATTCTGCAATGAGTAAAAGATCAATTAGATCTTGATAAATAAAAAACTAGTCAGTAAAAAGATTTTTTCTAACCGAAATGCTTCTTTCATAATAAACTGAAAGATTTAAATGACTTTTAAAAATAACTATTTTTAAAGAAAGTCAATTTGATTTGTTTTCAAAACAAAAAATGAATTTATTTTATTTGTTGATTCGAATAAATTTTCGAGTGATATGCATTTTGTATGATCCTATTGTTCACTACTCTTTTGCCATCTTTTAATCTTTTCTCTCAGGATTCTCTTTCCACTTGTGCAAATTTCACAGGACAGACGTTTAGCTGAAATTGGAACCACCAACGAACACCTTAAATGACGCAAATATCCCGCTGGATCTCGTACCACAAAAGAGTTCGCCACATTTCTAACAGAATCTGTGGCTGAGATTGCAAATCCTGAACAGACGTTCAGACTTTCAAAATTGCTCATCAGCGTCTCTAATTGGCTAAGCGAGGAAACGTAACCTTCAGATAATCCAAGCTCCGTTAACGGCAACGGCATACCTAAAACTTCGGCTCCAATTCGCATGTAACTGGAGATAGTGATTTGTTTCGTGGTCACAAATTTCATTTTTCCTGTAACTAATCGTGCCTGACATTGCGATAGTTCGATACATGGAACATATTTGTAGGTTTGACGACGACACCACGCCAAAGACATCTTTATTTTTTCCTTGGCAAGAAATAAAGAGGTAAATAAATTCATCCGCACGTTTTCAGGATCCAGAGTCTTTTCAGGAACTGCAGGCTCTCCAGGCTCTTCAGGCTCTTCAGGCTCTCCAGGCTCTTCAGGCTCTTCAGGCTCTCCAGGCTCTTCAGGCTCTTCAGGCTCTCCAGGCTCTTCCGGGTCAGTCGTTTTTTCATTCGGATTATTCGCATTTTCTTCTGAAAATAAATCATCTTCTGTCTTTGTGATTGGAATTGATTTCGAATCGCTAGTCAAAATTGAATCGGAAGTATTCACAATATTGGAATTTTCAGTAGAAACTTGATCAGCGAGAGTAGATTCTGGCTCCTCAACTTTGATTTTTTTAGATTTAGGCTTTTCAACTTCGGGTAGTGGCAATCTTTCCTTCGGGGGTTTTCGTTTTCTTTTTTTCTTGGATAAATAAGCCGGACAATCAGGGAACTGTGATGGTATGGCACCTTTCCTTAAATATGGTCTTTTCAAGTCCTCCTACGAAAAACAAACCAAATAGGAGAAAGATAACTCAGGATGGTCGTTTTAAGCATACAAAAATTCTCGGTCATTTCCCGGTTAGCAAACATTTTTCACGCTAACAAATTTTCCATTTCAAGTAATAAAAAGTTAGCTGCAAATCATTTTAAGCAATTTCAAGCGAGAAATATTAAAAATTTAATGATTATATTTTTGTTATAAACTGAAGGCTTCTTAAATTAAAAGTTACATTATTTTTATTTTAAATGGTTTAAACCTTCTTCAAGGTGGCCGTTTTAATCAAATAAAAAAATTCCCGGTCATTTCCGGGTCCGCAACCCTTTTCAACGGTCAATGGAACTTAAAAATTGAATTCTGAAGCCAAAAATTTGTCCATTTAAAGGAATAAAAATTGAGATATAAGTTAAAGCACTCGAATTCGAAATCTTGAATTTTAAACTTTTAAAACTGAAGTTTAAATGTTTTTTAACTAAAAAATTTTTTATTCAAAAGCTCAATCATTTTATACGTATAAGATGGAAGCTACGAACAGTTTTCAAATGAGAAATTTTAAATTAAATGCAGTTCAACTGCCAAATAATTTTTTTTTATCTTTTATAAATTATAGAGTTCAAAGATTCAGATTCAGTTCCAAAAACATAAATTCACGTCTTCATTTTCAATGCTCTAAATTTAAATATCAATCAATGCTTTTAAAAATGTTCAAAATGATATAATTTTAAGCAATTTTAAACTAGAAACATTAAAAATGGACCGAGTACACTTTTTTATAGGCTGAAAATTTCTTAAATTAAAAGTCAAAAATAAGAATGGTTCAAAATTTTATTTGAAAATCTTTAAATATTTACATTTGTTTTAAAATTTTTAATTATTTTTAAACATTTTTCAGAACTTATTAAAATGCTTCGGATTTTTCCTAACAATTTCTTTAAAATCCTGCCAAATAAAAAAAATTTCCTTAAAATCTTCCCGATTCATTTTTTATGGGTTTGTAAATCTTTCTAAATCTTTTAAACAGTTCTCTTAAAATTAATTTAAAGAAATAAAAAATCATTTTCAATTTTTCCAGGAAATGTTTTTTTATCTTCCGAAGCCATTCAAAGCTTCTAAATTTTTGGTTTGAAATCTGTCAAAATCTATATTTGGTTTCAAAATAGGCCGTGGACTCTTTGTAACGTTTAATGTTCACTTTTTTTTTTAGTTTTTAATATTTCATTTATAATTACAGATTTTAAATTAACAGTCAGATATTTCTAAATATTAAGCAATTGTTCTTATTTTTAATTAAAAAATTGTTAACTGAGTGGTTTAAAAATGGAATACTTTAGAATGAAAGAATATTTGAAATATAATAAAAGCCTTTGATCACAAATATATTATTGAACTTTTAACGTTAATATCTTGAAATTATATAATTCTGAAATAATTCCGAATAGTCTTGTAAAATCAAATATTATTTCCTTTTTAAATGTAAAGTAGAACTCAATCTTAAAAATCATTAATTATTTTATATTTACAGTTGATCACCTAAAAATTTGTTTTGTAATAATCTTCAATTTTAAACGCGTCTAATTTTTTATTGTTTAGTCTTTAAAGCTGCATTTTTAAATTTTTTAAATTAAAATGTAAGCTTAAATTTTAAAAATCTTAAGATGGAAAATTTTATAAGTGAAAGATTTTCGAATTACACTTTCTAAACTGAATAATATCATAATTGAAAAAAAATTTAACTAATTATTTAAAAAACGGTTGAAATCAAATTAGAACAGATTGCTTTCTTCTGATTTTTTGAAAAATTACCAGTCAAAAAATAAATTCACAATTATTTCCCGGTCTCATAACATTTCTCTCATTATTTTCATTTTAAATAGTTTAAAACTCCTGAAAAAGCTTCAAAATTTTATTTCAAAATATTGAAACATCTACGGGTTGTTTTATATTTATTGAAATGTTAAGTTATTTTTGACATTTTTTAAAAACTTCTAAACATCTTTTTAAATGATTCAAATTCTTCCTAAAGTTTTGTTATAATCCTCCAAATTTAAAAATATTTCCTTAAAATCTTGTAGATTAATTTTTGACAATTTGGGGAATCTTTTTAAATATCTTTGAAAACAAAAAGTTATTTTCTTGTTTAAGATTCATATTTGGATGTTGAAAAACCATTAATTTTTTTATTTTATTTTTTTTATTAAACAATTCATCTGTTTCTGTAGAACTTTCATCTGCCTTGAATAAAAATTTAACAATTTTGTTGAATAATCACTCTTTTTGTTATAAAAGATATCTATTTCGTATACAATTTATTTGTTTTTTAAAATTCATATTTTGTCGTTGAACCCTCAACTTAAATCTTGCTTGAATAAAAATTCAACTATGTTTTTGAAAATGTTTGATTTTTTTATCTAGAAATTTATCTGTTTTAGTAGGGATTTCATCTGATTTGGATGAAATGCAAATATTTAGTTGAAAACCCAAACATTTTATGAAAAACTCATCGATGATTCACCTATTTTGTTTGAAAATTTTAGGTGAACCACTTTATTAAGAAATCACTTTTTGTTGAAAGTTTATTTTTTTCTGAATGAAGGTTTATCTTTTTGGTTAAACATTTTTTTTTTTTGCTGAAAATTCATATTTTCTGGTTAAAAATTTAATTTTTTCACAGAAAATTCTCCTTTTGACATTAAGGTTAAAAAATTAGATAAACTTTTTTTCTTTCATTAATAAAGAATCTTTATTTGTTAAAAATTATTCTTTTTGATTTTAAAATTCATTTGAATTATCAACTATTACACTTTTTATTAAAAATTCATGTTTTTAGGGTGAATATTAAATTATTTTGCTATAAAATTAAAGTACCTTCTTAAATAGTCATCTTTTATGGTAAAAGTCATTTTGTTTGATAAAAAAAGTGAATACATTTGAAAATTTGTATTTGAAATATTGGTTTATTCCGAATTCCGTGTATAAAAGGTCCTATGTTAAAATATTACAAGACTATAATGATGTTCTTTGAATGTTAATGGTCAAAGAACTTGAAAAATTGTTCTTTTTTCAAACTTTTAATATTACAATTTGTTATCGTTATATTTCCATTTTCCAGTGAAAAACAAAAAAGTGAAGTAAAAAAATCCTAGGACCTGTTTTTTGATATTACTTTGAGGTTAGAATTGTTACATATGAATTATTCCGTTTTCTCGTAATGAAAACTTTTCTTTAAACAATTTGATAATTGTGTTACGTGATAACTATTAAGAACTGTTAATAGAAACTGAGAAACTTTATTTTATTTTTAATTTAATTAATTTAACAAAAATGTAAACAAGATAAACAATACATACCGATGCCATAACATTGCCATCGGGATCCAACACTTCGCGTCTCCAAACTATATCCTCAAAAAGAAAATGTTTATGACACACTACCATGCCAGCTTTTAAGACATAATTCTTTCTTGGAATTGCTCGTTCCCATTGCGATAAAAGATCTGCTTCTCTGTACGGAACAGAAAAATGATGACATTTTTCTTTATCGGAGACGTTCCCTGATTTACAATTTGGTACGAGACACCTGTGGCCACCCATTTTGCCTTTATAAAAAATACCACCACTTCCACTGGCCAGAAATACTTAAGTTTTAATTATTGTCAATTCGCTGCAATTTTTATTTGTTGCAACCACGTTTGGAACATTACCCGGCAAGAGATAATCAGATAATAACCGACATAACCGTTCAAAGTGAAACTACTAACAAGCTGTAACAAGCGCTGCAAGTGCGGCCTCTGCTGGATTTTGTCGAGGTCAGGATGACGACATAACCTCGAAAAATACGCGAGACCCACGAGACCGATGAAGACTGATCTAGCTACCTGGTTAGACTGACAGTGTTCCTTTGTTGTACATGAGGCGTTATATTTGTACAAATTCTTTTTTAATATTGAAATAATAATCGTTCGTGAGTAGAGAAACGTGAATCATGACCGCTGAAGAAGCCAAGATCGAAAATCTGGCTATAAACGACGCTTTAGAGGACCAAGATGTGGTGACACCCTGGTGTGTTGAAAGCACGGTTGATACCGGAATCGACTATGATAAACTCATCAGTAAGTTATTGAAATATCTGTCCATATGGCAAAAGTAATTAATTTGAAAAAATCTTCTTGAGGCGAGTTGTTCATTCAAATTAGAAAGAATAAATCTTTTCAAGACCGAAGTAAATTATATTTATGTTCTAAAACATTATATTGTTCAGTTTCTGAATAATTTTCATTACTTCCGCTTTATTTGAAAATTTAACTGATTTTATGAAAATTCGGTTCTTGATTGGTTATGCATATTTTTGTTTAGAGTGACAATTAAAGTATTCAATTTTTGGTTAAAAATGGGTCTTTTCAGTTACAAATTGATCTTTTTAGTTGAAAGTTTAACTTTTTGGTTACAAATTCGTTTTTATTTAATGAGATTTAATCTTCTTCGTTGGAAATGTATTATTTTTAATTAAAGAGCAATTTTTTGGTTGAAGTATCAACTGTTGTATTGCTTCATAGCTTCTTTTATAAAGGATTCATAATTCTATTTGAAAATTCGACTATCTGCTTTTAAATTAACTTTTATGTTAAAATTTTTTATATTTTGTAGAAAAATCCATGTCTTTGGACAGAATATTTTTTTATGTTTTGGCTAAAAATGCAACTGTGTAGTTGCAAGTTTAATTATTTTGACGAAATTTGAAAATTTTTATTTAATAATTATCCTTTTTGTTGAAAAATCAAAAGTTTGGTTGAAATTTGTATTCTTTCTTCAATAAAAATGGTTTTTCGTTGAAAATGCATCCCTGTGGGTAGAAATTTTATCCTTTTTGAGTAAAAATGAAATTTTTTGATTTCAAGTTTAATTATTTTTATGAAAATCGAACAATTTTTGTATAAAATTCTTTTTGATTAAAATTCAAATGTTTGGTTGAAATGTTTATTCTTTTTTGGCTGAAAATGTTTCTTAATTGAAAATTCATTTCTTTGGTTCGAAATTTAATCTTTTTTGGCTAAATATACAAGAGTTTGGTTAAAAGTTTTATTAATTTGATAAAAATTGAACAATTTTATTTTAAAATTATCCTTTTTAGTGGAACTGCTTCAAAATTAAACTATTTTGTAGAATTTTTTTTCTGACTGAAAATGTTTTTTTTTTATTTAACATTATTTTAGGTTTTTTCTTTCAACATTTAAGTGAAGAGATACTATAATTTTCATCAAATATATTTTTGACAGAATATTCAAATTTCCAAACCCAAATGATGCACTTTTAATCATGAAGTTCAATTATATACAAAAAAGTTGAATTTTCAACTAAAATTATGAACTTTTAATCAAGAAAATGTACCTTTAAGAATATTTAACAAAGTAGTAAAAATGTAATATTTCATGTTTCAACAAAAAAGATTTTTATTTTAAATCAAGAACAGTTGAATTCAAACAAAAAAGTCGAATGCTCAACAAAGTAGTTGAATTGTCAACCAAAAAAATATTGATCATTTTTAAAAAGCTGATTCATAGCTATAATTTAGTCACTAATAATTAATATAAGAAATTTTTTTAACTAATTCAAATTTAGGGAGAAGCAAACAACTGCATTTAAAAAAAAAAGTTGAAATTTCTACCACAAAAAACGAATTTTCAATACACAAAGACGAGTATTAAAAAGGAAAATAAAGAATTTTATATGAAACAGTGGACTTTTTTATCCGAATATGTAAATCTTTAATAAAAATGTTAATTTCCAACCAAAGAAATGAAAAAATATGCGGCTTCAACTAAAATAAATTTTTTAAATAAAAAAGATGAATTTTTAATAAAAAATGTAATAGTTTATATTTCAACTTTTAATATTTTTATCTTAAATTAGAAACAGTTAAATTCATCTGAAACGATACATTTTTCGTTCAAGAAACAAAAGAAAATGATACCAAATTGTTGAATTTTTAAGTCAAAAAGACGAATTTTTAGAAAATATTGAAATTTATTAAAATAGTTGAGTTTTCAACCCATACCCAAATTGACTTTCTTGATATGTTTTTTAAAAACTTTTTTTTAACATACTTTTTTAGCCTTCTTGTACAATTTTGTTCAACAATTTGACTTTTTTGAGTTTATATTTTTTTTTTTCAATTTTGTATACAAAAAGTGTGATTTTTAACACAATTAGTCAATTTTCGTTAAAAAAGTCACATTTTATCCCAATAATTAAATATTCAACCCAAAAAGATGAAAGTTCAGCAAAAAATATAATAATAAATTTTTCAGTCAAAAAGAATGATGTTTCAACAAAAATAGTTGAATTTCCTTGTTCAGTTCTATTGATGAAAAATATTGTGCAGCCTCCCATAAATGGATATGATTTTTTTTAATACCTTGAAAATAGTAGCTGAGAAAACTGGAAATTTCACTTAGTAATAAAGGTAATTTTCCTGTTAATAGTAACCGTGATATAAACATAAATAAATATAAATAATATAAACATGAATAAATGATTAAATTTGATAATTAATAGAATTTTTTAAGCATTTTAAAATTTCCCGCTTTTATATTTAAAACAAAATAGTTGAATTTTCAACGAAAAAAATTAATTTGCAAAAAAACGAATATTTAACAAAATAGTTCAATTTTAACCTAATAGAATTTTCGACTGAAAAAGATACAATTTTAGCCGTAAATGGAATAGTTTAATTTTCAGTTAAAAAAAAAACCGGTTGAAATTTGTATTCTTTCTTCAATAAAAATTGTTTTTCGTTAAAAATTCATCTCTTTGGGTAGAAATTTAATATTTTTTGGCTAAATATGCAATAGTTTGGTTAAAAGTTTAATTAATTTGATAAAAATTAAACTATGTGATAGGATTTTTTTTCCTGACTGAAATTTTTTTTAAATTTAACTATTTTATTGAAAAATCATCTCTTTGGGTAAAAATCACATCTTTTATTGACTAAAGATGCAACTGTTTGGTTGAAAAATTAATTATTTTGTTGGAAATTCAACAATTTTATTAAATAGTCATCCGTTGAAAATTTCAAGTTCTTAGTAGAAATGTGATCTTTTTTTGTTACAAATTCAACTGTTTATTTAATAATTAATCTTTTTTATTTGAGTATTAAACTATTTTGTGGGAAATTCGTCTTTTTTGGTTCAATTCAACAGTTTATAATTTATTTTTTTTTTTTTGTTAGAAATATCAACTATTACATTTTCGATAAAAAATAATTGTTGTTGGTTCAAAATTTAACTGTTCCATTATTGGTCCAAAATTTCTCTTTTTTAGTTCAAAATTCAACTACTTGGTTGACTGCTTAACTACTTATGTTATAATATTATTTTTTATTTAGTTAAGCAGTTATCTCTTTATTTGAAAATATAAATATTTTGTTGAATTTTTTTTATTTAACTTTTTTGACTGAAAGTTGAATTATTTCATTTTTGATAGAAAATTTATATTTTTCAGTCGAAAATTTTTCTTTTCGGTTTGATAATTAATCTTTTTTTGGTTCAATATGTAACTCTTTATTTCCAGTTAGTCTATTTTGCTTGAGGAATTTAGGATTTCACTATATTGATGAGAAAGTATTATCTTTTTGTTGAAAATTATTTTTTAGCTGTAAATTTATTTATGGAAATTTGGTTGAAAATTCATGTATTTGGGCAAAATTAGTATTCTTTGGTAGAAAAATAATCTTTTTAGTTGAAAATTGAATTATTTGATTCAAAATATATCTTTTCTATTAAAAGTCAATAATTTTACTGGAGACGTTATGTATTTAAAGCGATTCAAATTGAATGTAATATTGTATCCACCTTAATTTTATTTATAAGCATTTATTTCGCCTGTTATCGGAGTTGTTAAAAAATTATTTTTGGCTTTTTTTCCTAATTTGGGGATCTTTTGTTTTAAATATTAATCTGAAAAACTCAACTTTGTAAAGTTAGTTTAAATAAAAAAAGAATTTTAAAAATATGTAAAGTTCAACCGAATTAACATTCATTTACTTTAAATGTCGATTTGGTTCAACATAGAAATTATTCGAATTTTTGAAATGTGATTAATTCTAAAAAATATCACACTTCATGCACTTTCAGAGTGGTCTAAATTAAATGATTTATTTGCAGTTTCTTTACTTTCTGAAATAATTCTTTTCATATTTTCATACTTTTTATTCCTCTAATGATTTTTATGCAATGATTTTCCTATAATCGCGAAAAAATTACGAGAAATCCATTATAGGAAAATTATTGTAGGCCTATTGGAAATGGCGGTGTAACATTTCGCCGCCTGGTGCCGAAAACTGGAACTGGAAAGAGTAGGTACAATTTTAAAGATGTATTTTAATTTGTGCATAAAAGTGTTTTACGGTTGTTTTGTGAATTATAAAACCATGATTGAATACTAGAAACAAATCGACATAAAAAACAAATAGTTTTATATATAATTTCCATCTTATGCACTGAAAAAACACATTTTTGTGAAAAAGGTTTAAAAAAAAAAACAATTATTTTGCTATTTCATGTAAGTTTCAAAGCATTGTAAGCTTAAATAAACTTTAATTAATGTATGTAGCGACAAATTTCATCCAGATCTTTGAGTTCATTTTTGCTTCCAAATAAGTCCATTTAAGTTTATAACATTCTGAAAATCACAATAAATAGAACAATAACTGTTTTTTGTAATATTGCTGCCAAAAAATGTGTTTTTACTGTATAATATGTTAATTCCATTTTAAACCCTTTGTTTCTGATAAAGACTTATTTTTATTATCCTATAAATACTTTAAACGCCACACCAAAAATGGTTAAAACACTTTTATGCGGAAATTAAAATGCATCCTCAAATTCATACCCATTCTTTCTAGTTCGGATTTTTGCCACCAGGTGGCATATCACAGTTTAACCATTCCCAATATTGAGTTTCTTATGTTGTTTGCTCATAAGGGACATGTCACTGATCCTAATCAATATAATAATTATCCATTGAACAGAACGCTTCGGCAGTTCGAAGATCGATGAAGAGCTTCTCCAGCGATTTGAGAAGCTCACAGGCAAGAAGCCTCATCACTTCCTCCGACGTGGGATATTTTTCTCCCACCGAGATATGCACACAATCTTGAACCTTTACGAGCAAGGCAAACCTTTCTACCTCTACACAGGTCGAGGACCGAGTTCCGAATCTATGCATCTCGGTCACCTAATCCCCTTTATGTTCTGCAAATGGTTGCAAGATGTCTTTAATGTTCCTCTCGTCGTCCAGTTGACTGACGACGAAAAATCTATCTGGAAAAACATAAAAATTGAGGATGCAATCACACTAGCCTATAAAAACGCGAAGGACATAATAGCCTGCGGCTTCGAATCTAGAAATACTTTTGTATTTTCCAATCTGGAGCACATTGGAAGCAATCCTGCCTTCTATCAGAATATGATTCGAATACAAAAGTGTGTAACTTTTAATCAAGTAAAGGGCATTTTTGGATTTGGAGATAGCGATCCTATTGCCAAAATCTCTTTCCCTCCGACGCAAGCTGCTCCCGCACTTTCGAGCACATTTCCATTTATTTTCAAGGATGTCAAGGCGCATTGTCTGATTCCTTGTGCAATTGATCAGGATCCTTATTTTAGGATGACGCGGGACGTAGCACCGAGAATTGGATATCCAAAACCTGCATTAATGCATTCTACTTTCTTTCCTGCTTTGCAAGGCTCCAAGACGAAGATGTCGGCTAGTGATGATAATACTGCAATATTTTTGACTGATACGGCGAAGCAGATCAAGAATAAAATCAATAGGCACGCCTTTTCAGGAGGACAAGCTACTGTCGAGGAACATCGAAAAATTGGAGGGAACTGTGACATTGATATCTCATATCAGTGGCTGAGATTCTTCCTGGATGACGATGACAGATTGGAGGAGCTTAGAAAAGTAGGTTTTTTGATCTGCTTTGAACAGTTTTTTAAAACTTAGGATGCTTATTTTTTTCAAATTGAGTGCCTTGGTGCTTTAAAAGTTTTTAAATCTTTGTTTTTAATCTTAAGTTTTTATTTTTGTGACTTGAAAAGTATTCAGGCTTAGAGCGAAATAAACTTTTTTTAAGATTTCAAATCTACAATTGTCAATGATACGATATTGTATATTTATATATGATTTGATATTAAACGGTTCTGAGTAGTTCAGCTGCAAAAATATTCAATTTTAAACGCGAAGAAATTGGATTACATAATATTAAACGGGATTACACGAGATTACACAAGTTTAAATAGGATTAAATGATATTACACAAGATTATGGGGATTACAAGAAATTATGCAAGATCAGAGTGTTCAGCTACCTTAAAAAATTTGGAAATCTGGAATTCTCATTGAATTTTTGTTTTGCTTTTAAAAGTTTTCGGTGGATTGACCACTCGGTTTCTGATTATACGCCAGATGTGAAAAGGTTACAAAATAATTTTAAATAAATCAAAATATTTCAAAGCTTTTATAATATTTAAAATTATTTTAAACATTTCAAAGACTTAAAAATGATTCAAAGATTTAAAAAAAAAGCGTGGAGATAATATTTCAGGTTTCGAATATTTCAGAAAGATTTGAAAACTTTCAAAAGATTTAAAGGATTTTAAACGATTTCAGAATATTTCACAAATATTTCAAAGGATTCAGAAGATTTCAAAGATTTGAAACAATTTTAGAAGGTTTCAATATATTTCAATTTTCAAAAATTTGCAATGATTTCAAACTAACACAAAAAAACCTCAAAAAAGATTAAAGCAAGATTTCATAAAGATTTCACAAATATTAAAAAAATCTTGCAAATATTTAAAAATATTTCAAAATTATTTTAATAAATTTCATAAAGATTTCTAATTAAAAGATTTCAAAAAGGGTAAAGTACACTGAATTGCAAAGATGCTAAAGATTATAAATTTGCTTAGAAGTATTCAAAATACTTCACAAAGATTTCGAATATTTCAAACGAATAAAATTTTTGAAAGATGTAAAATATTTTTATGATTTTAAACGAATACAAAATTTTTCACAAAGATTTAAAAGATTTAAAAAAAAGTAAAATACGCCAGATATAAAAGATTTCAAATGATTTTAATGATTTTACACGATTTCAAATTTGTTTAGAAGATTTCAAAAGACTTCAAAAGATTTCAAAGATTTTAAAAAGATTTCGACCATTTAAAAAAGATTTTAAAACTTTCAGGAGATTTGAAGGATTTTAAAGATTTTAAAAGGGGTATAGTAAATCAAAATCAGAACATTTCAATTTTTTTAGATTATTTCAAAATATTTCACAAAGATCTCAAAGATTTCATCGAAATTTAATAGAGATGTAAAAAGATTGCAAGAATTTTAAAGATTTTAAAACCAGATTTCAAAACGTTTCAAAGATTTTAAAAAATTTCAAACTTTTTAGAATATTTCAAAGGATTGTCAGTATTGCGATTATTTCAAACGAATACAACATATTTCAAAAAGGTTTTCAGATTTTCAGTAGACGAAAATTCAAAACATTTCAAAGCTTTTAAACGAAATCACATTCTTTTAGGAAATTTAAAAATATTTCACAAAGGTTTCAAATTTCATTATATTTCATTGATTTCAAACGAACACAAAAGTTTTCACAAACAAACATTAAGGAAAGACTTAACAAAAATATTTCAAAAAATTTCGCAAGGAGTGCAAAGATGTCAAAGATTTTACAGCATTTTTAAAACAATTTTTAAAGATTTCACAGAAATTTCAGTATTTCATAAAGATTTTCAAAATTTCACAAAGATTTTATGGATTTCATAGACTTTCAAAATATTTTTAAATTATTCCCAAAGACGACTTATGTTCGCAAAAAATAAGGAATTGGTTTATTTATGATTCTGCTTTCTTTAGAAATTGTTGGTCAATAAAAAAATGAAATGTATCATCTTTTAAATGTATAAGAAACGGTTATTTAATTATTTAGATCTAAAAGAAAGAAACCTGGAAAAGATTGATTTCTTGACCTGGAAAATCTGGAAAAGACTTTGAATTTTTTTCGTAGGAATCGCTGGATTCCTGTCGTAAAAAAGTCAATAATCTTCAAACATAGTCATTTCTATATTTAATAATTTTGGTTTAAAAGATGTTTTAAACGATTTTAGCCGTAGAAAAATTTACTTGCAAAATTGGAAACAGTCTCTTATTATTTTTGCGCGAATCGCAAAAATCAGTATAGAAATTACAAATTTTATGATATTGAAAGAGTCGATGTAAATATTTTAAAGAATTTCAAACATATCAAGAGGTTTAAAGGGATTTTGAAGGATTTTAACCAGTTTCTATGGACTGCCACTGATTATAAGGCTTTTCAAAGGATTTTCCAAACAAATTTAATTAAATTAAAAAGATGTCATTGGTTTTTAAAAAGATTTATAAATATCTCCAAGGATTTCAAGGAATTTGGAAACATTTCGAGGGCGTTAAGAGGATTTTAAAGATTTTTTCAATGATTTATAGGGTTCCAAACGCTATTTAGAGATTTATAATGTCTAGTTTTAACTTAGTTTGTATTCCCAAGAATTTTCATGGATTTGAAGCGATTTCGTAAAGTTTCATAATAATTTCAGGAGTTTTTAAATATTTCTAAACATATCAGGAAATTTTAGGGGTTCCAAAATATTTAAAGAGATTTCGAGTGCATTTCACGAATTTTAAGGCTTTCAAAAGGGTTTAATGAGATATTTCACTGATTTAAAGAAATTTACAATTATTTCAAGGGATTTTAAAGTATTTTTACTTTTTTCAAAGATTTCAAAAAATTTGATATGATTTCCAAATATTTTAAGATATTTCTAGTGAAGTTTGGGAAATAAATTAATTGAAATATTAAGAGATTAATAGCGATGCTAATAATTTTACAGGATTTTAAGGTATTTCAAGAAATTTCACAATATCTAAGAGTTTTATCAAATTTCCAAAGATTTAAAGTGATTTCAAAGATTTCTGGCGATTTAAATGGGGGTTTTAAGGGAGCTTTAATGAAAATCTATATTCATATATTTCTAGCGATTCTAAAGATTTTAAGGTACTTCAAGGAATTTCACAATATTTAAGGATTTTATAAGGTCTCCAAGGATTTTAAGGGATTGCAAAGATTATAGAGATTTAGACGGTATGTTTAAGAGAATTTTCATCAGTAACTTTGGAAAATAAGTAAAATAAAATTTAAAGGGATTTCTAGAGAGTCTAAAGATTTCAAATGTTTTTGAGGTATATCAAGGAAGTTCAAAACAAATAAGGATTTTATTAAATATTCAAGGATTTCAAGGGATTTTAAAGGTTTCTGGAGATTTAAACGAATTTTGTAAAGAGAACTCTAATTAATAATGTTAATTTAAATTCTTTTCAAGGGCTTTAAAAAGGATTTATACTTTTTTTAAATCGATTTTTACGATCTCCAAACATTTAGAGGGGGTTTAAGGGATTCTAAAGAATTAAAAACATATACACTCGAACTCCTGTATAACGATGTCCTCTATAACGATGACTCCTGTACAGCGATGCGCGGAACTCCTGCAT
>JAAAKG020033449.1:0-19462 GCA_010014905.2 Druon quercuslanigerum
AAAATAATAAATAAAATAAAAATAAAATAATAAATATTTAATAATATTTAATAAAATATAACAATTAAATTTTTTTAAAACAAATTAGAGAAACAAGTTCAAAATTTAGGCCCTTTAGCATAGACATTTTTTTTGCACTGGAAATGTTTTAAGCTATTGGATGAATGACTGCTAGTCACAAAAGTATTATAAATTTTAACAATAACAATTGTTATAAATAATTCTCGTGATAAAATATTTAAATTTTAGGTTTTATTAAATTTTAATATTCTTTAATCGCTAGAATGGCTACTGATATTCCTGAAAAATGTACCTTTTATAATATTTAGTAAAATATAACAACTTAAATCTTTATAAATAATTTAGATTAACAAATTCCAAATTTGATTAATTTCACGTGGAAAAAAATCTGATTCCTTTTAAATGAATAATTAAGAAATAGAATTCTTTTCCGTAGCCATGGTATCCAGAGATATGTTTTGTTTTAATAACTTTTACTTGTTTTAATATTGTTTTTAAAGATTTAATTTGTTATATTTTACAAAATATTATAAAAGATATATTTTTCAGGAATATCAGTAACCATTCTAGCAATTAAAGAAAATTAAAATTTGATAAAACCTAAAATTTAAATACTTTATCACGAGAATTATTTATAACAATTGTTTTTGTTAACTTTTCTAATACTTTTGTGACTAGCAGGCATTCATCCAATAGCTTAAAACATTTATAGTGCAAAAAAAATGTCTATGCGAAAGGGCTTAAATTTTGAATTTGTTTATCTACTTTGTTATTAAAAATTTAAATTGTTAAATTTTATTAAGTATTTATTATTTTAAGGAATACCTGAAGTCGTTCGAACGATTGAAGGACATTATAATTTTAAAAAATCTGAAAATTTAATATTTTGCTATAAGAATTATTTATAACAATAGTTTTTATGAACTTTTAAATTATTTTTGTAATTATATATTATTCTAACATTAATAGGAAGCACTTTTAGTGAACTGAAAATTTTTTTCACCGATATTAATACTATTTGCTAATTTTTTAATACAATTTGTTTGTAAAAAATAAATAGACTAATGAGAAAATTGTTTGTATTCTATGAGTCCCTAAACATTCATTTTAGACAATATAAGGTTTATCTAATCAGTTATTAAAGCGTAAAAAATTGTTATGTAAAAAAATTAGTTTTTTCCTTACTTTCAGTGAAAAAATTATTAATAAACAAGTAGAAGAGAGAAGAGTTCAGAGCGTCAAGCTCTTCCGCATTTAATGAACTTTAATTTAAAAACAAAAAATTAAAAATCAGACCAAAATTGAAGGCTCTGGACATTCTTTAACGAAAAAGTGCATTTCCTCCCACTGTGAGTCGTGTCTGACCAGAGTTGGCTCGCACTACTTGCACTCGTGGGAATCCTCGTGAGGCAGTGATATAACGTCGTGCTTCGATATGGTCAGCCGTTTCTCTTTAGCGTCCGCGCTCAGGTTACCGAAGGTTAAACAGTGATTTCTCAATGCGGAGGGAATATATTATGAAAGTTTGCTTGAAACGTAAGGAATTAATTGAAATTCAGATTTTCGCATGGCAAATAGTATAATGAATAAGCTATTTTGTAGAAAACATTATTTTTTATTTATTCGCATATTAAAAAATTTACCTAACTATTTATGGCAGAAAATTGATATTTTTTGGTTAAAAATTCAACCATTTGTTTAAAAGTTAAAGAACTTTGTTACCAATTATTGGTTAAAGACTTAAGTACATCGTACAAAATTTATTCTACTAGTTAAAGATTCATCTCTTCTGTAGAAAAAAATTTCCGAACGGCAACTTAAATTATCATATTTTCGGCTAAAATTTTTTTAGTAGAAAATTCGTCTTCTCTTGCTAAAAAATACATTTTTTAACTGCAAATTCTACTATTCTATTTCTCGTCAAAAATTGATCTATTTTATTTTTTTCTGTAAAATTCATATTTTCGGATTAAAAATTCAAATGTTTTATAGAAATTCATCTTCTTAACCTAGAAAACTTGATTGCTTTGTTAAAAATTCGTCTTTTTCATTTAAAATTTCGATTGTTTTGGAAGGAAATTTAACTATTTCATCATTAATTTATTATTTTAAGTTGCAAATTTAACTAACTGTCTGAAAATTCAACTATATTCTGAAAACGCCCTGATTTTTCGAAAATTAACTGTTTTTTTTTAAATTTGTCTGTTTGGATGATAGATTCTGCCTTCTGGTTTGAAAAATTTTCTTTTTTGGTAGAATATTTGAATGAAAATTCATCGTTCTTGGTATTTGTAAATTTAACGCAACCAAATTTCTTTTTATTTCAATTTTTTGTTTAAACAATTTTTTTGCAATACATTTTTGAAATTGACGTTTGCTTAATTATTGCGGTATTTTTTTCTTTCTGAAACCAACTTTTGTCTTGAAACCATTATCGAATAGTTTAAACAACTTATTGAATATTATACTTTGTACATAATAATGGAAATTAATATAGAAAAATTAATTTTTTTTAAGTGTGTCGCTTATCGTTAAATATTTTAATGTTATACCAATTCTTGAAATAATAATTATTTATTTTAGGCCTTTTTTCATATTTATCATAAAAAATTGAAAAAAAATTACTTTTGGCTTCTAGAAAAATTTAAAGAAATATTTTTGGAAGGAAAAAAATTAAACGTAATTTTTATAAAATGAAATCTTTTTTAGTTAAACACTTAACTTGAAAATTAATACTTTTACGGGTTGCAAATTAATTTTTTTAATAAGAAATTCAACTATTTTATTTTCGGTTGAAAAATGATCTCTTTTAGTTAAAACTCTTGCATTTCAAAACAAAATAATTTTTTCTTCATAAACCTGTCTGTATTGATAAGAATTAATTTTTTTGGTTAAAACTTCTATTTTTGTTTAAAAACGATTTATTTCGGTTAATGATTCAAATTTTTTTGTTGTTGAAAATCAATCTTTTTTTATTTAAAATAAAATCTTTTGTAGTTAAAACATCAGCTATTACATTTTTTATTGAGAATTCGTCTTTTTTTGGTAGAAAACTTAAGTACTTGATTGATAGTTCAACTACTTTATAAAAAAAATCATTTCCTAGGTTGAAGATTCCTAATTTTACTTGGAAATTCATCTCTTTAGTTAGAAATTGAAATATTTTTTCTATTTGATTTTTAAAATAAAAATTATGCATACATTAATAACTAAAAGTACAGTGAAATTAGGAAAAAAACATTAATTACTATTTAAAGTACACCAACTCAAAAAGAATGAAATTTGAAAAGATGAAATTCTATTTTTTTGAATGAATTTTAAAACCAAAAAGACGCATTTTCAACAGATGGAGATTTTTAAGTCATGCAAGGAAAAACGGTTTATTTAAATTGTTGGCATCTTATTATTTTAATTTTATATTTATCTTATTTATATATTTTTTTAACCTGAAAAATGGGTTAATCTTATTAAAAATTCCTTTACAATATTCAGGTGATATTTATTTCCTTAATTTTATTTAACTCTATTTTTTATTTCTTGATAAAGTTTTAATTTTTATATTTTTTAACCTCTAAAGCTTCTGAAGATTTATTAATTAATTATTTTATTACGAAAAGAATTTTAAGATGAATATTCTTAAAAACATTTATTTAAAGAACACTATAAGAAGGCTTAATCTTACGGAAAATTTCTTCCAAGTAGTCAGTCCATATTTACTTTTCTCATTTTTAGATTCTTCAACTTCTAAACTTCTGAAATAATGCAATTTTAAAAGAAAATCTTAGATTTAAAAAAATTTTATTTTTAAAAGAAAAGCTTAGATTTTTTATTACGAATTTAACATTTTCAAAACTTACTTTGGAAGATGTCGTCTTTTATTCTCTTCTTAAAACAGTTTTCTTATGATTCCATATTTTTTCAAATTAATCTTAAAAATATTAATTTTTCCGTAAATCTGGAAAAGGGCTTAATCTTATTGACAAATTTTTTCGAAAGTTATTTCCCCTCACTCAAGGCCCCTCCGCTCCCCTAATTTCCTCTTATTTCTACTCCCCCTCCGCTCACTTTACCACTTATTCGCACCTCGTATCCCCTCCCTTCCCCATCCCTCACTTACCCTACCTCTCTTACCCTGCTTTGAAAAAAGTATGACGGACGGACGGACACCTGACAGAAAACATAAGGCAAGAAAATAATTATTTAAGTTGACTTTTTAAGACCAAAATATGAATTTGAAACCAAAATTAAATTTCCAAAAAATATGCCTGAATTTTCAACCTAAAAAGATGATTTTCCAACAAAACTGTTGGATATTCAACAAAAAGGATGACTTTTCACCTTAGTTGTTGAAAATAGTTAAACTTTCAGTAAAGAAATACCAGTTCACTTTTGAACTTTAAATTTAAATTTTAAACAAAAAGTAAATTTTCTAAGAAAATAGTTGAATTTTCAATGAATCAATTTAAATTTTAAAAAAATAGAAGAATAGTGTACCAAAAAATTGAATATTAGCCCAAAAAAGATATTAGTTGAATTTTCAGCATCAAAATATGAATTTTAAACTAAAAGTGAAATTTATGAGGAATATTTGAATTTCTAACAAAACAGATGAACGTTTTCAAATCAGGAAAACAATTTTTCAAACAAATAGTTGCATTTTCATCCAAAAATATCTTAATTGATGTTTTTAGCACCGCAATACAAATTTAAAAAACAAAGTAAATTTTCTACAAAAAATAGTTGAATTTTTATTTAAAAAACCCCGATTTTCAACAAACCAGTTAAATTTTCAACAAAGAATGATGACTTTGCACCAACTACAAAAACGGATGAATTTTCAAATCAAAAACACAAATTCAAAAAAATATAGTTACATGTTCGCCCAAAAAAATTTCAGTTGAAATTTTAGTAGCAAAATAGGAAATATAAATTAAAATTAAATTATAAATAAACAGGATAAATCTTTAGGATTATTTTTTTGGTTTGAAGTACATCTCGTTTGTTTAAAAATTTAATTCTTTTCTTGAAAATTTAAAGATTCAGTGGAAAATTGAACTATTTGATTAAAAAGCCAAGTTTTTGATTAAAATAAATAAATTTAAATTTTATACATTTAATTCCAAAGTTGTTTTATTACTTTCATAAAAGATTTTATGTGAAAAGTCATACCTCGGAAATGACGTGATAGTAGTACTAAAATACTGAACATTAATATTAAAATTACCTTGAAAAAATCAGTCAAGGGAGTCTTAAAATGATAAAGAGTAGTAAAAAAAATATCATTCTTTTTTTATTATTTCAAACGATTACTCTAAATTTGTTTCAGGATTAGAGTAGCCTATTTGCATAAATATAATTTATGATTCTACATAAAATGCGAGTAAACTGTAATTTAGAAAATAGATCTACACTGAAGAACTTGATAAGTCCAGTAATTCAGCCCTTTACGAGCTTTCTTTTCTCCTTGAGTGTACTTTCATTTTATTATCCATTTATTTCGTTTAAATGGTTTAATTTTATATTCAGAGAGCAAATTCAACCCGTTTTTGTCTCTTTTTTCTATTCTGTTAAATTCACATTGCCTCCAAAGTACCCTTACAAATGCTTATTACCCGAAATACAAATTTAAAGAGTTTATATTCTAAAGAAGTTATTTTTGACAATTTTTAAACCTGTAATTGTTCTAAATTTAATCAAAAAATATATTAATGTTTTATAATACAGTTGAA
Organism: Druon quercuslanigerum; assembly: GCA_010014905.2. NCBI lineage: Eukaryota > Metazoa > Arthropoda > Insecta > Hymenoptera > Cynipidae > Druon > Druon quercuslanigerum. The sequence continues at coordinate 5,751 of JAAAKG020033449.1, forward strand.
TTGATAAAGAGGATGAATTTTTATTTCAAGGGGACGAATTTTCTGTGCAAATAGACGAATTTTCAAGAAAGTGGTTGAAATTTCGACCAAAAATGTGATTTGGTTATTGTGAACTCTCTTTCGGTAATGCTCCTTGGGCTTTAACATAGGACAGGAAAAAACCTGAAAATCTGTGAAAAGTCGATCCTTGAGTCCGGTACTACTAGACATTTTTCTATGTGCTATTACCAAGTCCCTGGTGGTTTGGATCCCACCTGCAACTGTAGGGCTTAGAAAAAATCTTAAAAAAGTCAAGGAATTTCCATAAGACGCACTTTAAATAACTGTTTTTTATTTAAAATTAAAACATTTGTTAAAAAACTATATTGTTTTGTTTAAAAAAAAGTTCTATAATAAAAATTTTTAAATATTAGGATCCTTTTTTTTGAGGATTAGTCAGGAAAAACGAAACATTTGTCAGTGTAAGATTATTAAATTTTGAAAATGAAGTTGGTTGGTCACCTGACACAATAATCTCTTTGAGTATTTTAGTTTCTTTGTATTTCTATTTCTTTTTTTGTAGTTTCTTTCTCCTAAAAATTAAATTTTCAGTAAAAAATCCTATTATTTAGTTGAAAATTCAACATTTAAAAAAAATCATCCTTTTGGGCTAAAAATTTAACTGCTTTATTGAAAATGAACTTTTTGTTAAAAATTCACAATTTTCTGTTGAATATTTAAAAGAAATGAATTTTTTAAATTAAAAATTCAATTACTTGGGTAAGAGTTGAATAAGTTTCTTTTTGGTAAAAATATTTCTTTCCCAAAAATGTTTTTATTTCATTTTTGTTTAAAAATCTATCTTTTTGCATTGAAAATTTTTCTTTTCTGGTATAAAATTAATCTTCTTCGTTTGAAATTTCCCTTTTTTGGTTAAACATTAATTGGGTTAAAACTTCGTAGCTATTCAATTTTTTATTTGAATTTCAAATCTCCTTCGTTTGATATTTTTTTCTTTTTTCTTTAAAATGCAACTGGTTAAAAAATTACTTTGTTTGATTGCAAATAATATTTTCGGGTGGAAATCTCAACTATTTTTACAGAAAATTCGTCTCGTGTCTTCGAAAATACTTTTTTTCTAAATTAATTCAGTGTAAAATTTACCTTTAATGGTTGAAAAACTAACTATTTGTTTGGAATTTCTTTTTTTTTTTGCTTCTGAACTAAAAATGTACCTTGTCTACATTTTGTTAAAAATTGATTTTTTTAAGTTGAAAATTCGTCTTTTTTGGTACAAACCTTATATTTTAGGTTTTAAATTTTTTCTTTTTTTTAAATAAATTTAAGTTTTTTGGTTGAAATATTACCTACTAAATTTTTAACAAAAATTTGATAGCTAATATTTCAAACAAGAAACTTAAATTACTAGTTAAGTTTTAAACAAAAAATGGAAATGCTAAATTTTAAGTAAAAAAATATATTTTTAAAAAAACAAAACGGATTTTCAAAGTTAAAAGTAAATTTTCGAACAAAATGAAGAATTTTGTAACCAAAGCTAAGAATTTTTCAATATAAAATTTTATTTTTCAATAAATAAATATTTTTTAGTCGGAAACAAATTTTCTGTAAAGCAGTTGAATCTTTAACCCAAAAATTTGAATTTTTAAGGAAAAAAGTTCAATTCTAACCGAACAATTTCATTTTAAACAAAAACAAAAATAAAAAACAAAAAATATTCGAGAAAATAATTTAATTTTCAACCAAGGGGATAAAGTTTGAACGAGGGAAATAAATTTTTAATATAAAATGGAAAAGTTGAATTTTCAGTAGAGAAAAAAAGTAATTTTTAACAAAAAAATATAATTTTCAATCAAAGATGTGAATTTTTAACTGAAATGCAGAAATTTGCAACTGAACAGGCTCTTTTCTTAAGTAATTTTTTTTATTTTCAGAAAAGAAATTTTATTTAAACAATTGATCAACATAAAAGTTTATTTTTATTCAAACAATTGTATTTTAAACCAAAAAAGAGAAGATTTTAAACCCTAAACAAAATGTAGACAATGTACATTTTTAGTTCAAAATAAAAAAAAAGAAGTTTCAAAGAAAAGTTTATTTTTCATCTAATAGAGGTAAATTTTAACTGAATTAATGTAGAAAAAAAGAAAAATTTTTATCTAAAGAAGAAAATTTGCAACAAAATTCAGTCGATAAAAAAGAAGTATTCTTGAACATTCTTGAACCAAAAAATATTATTTGCAATCAAAGAATCTAAGAAGATTTTAAATTCTAATTAAAAATGGAATAGCTACATTTTTAGATGGAAAAATTAATTTTAAACTAAAAAAAAGCACGAAGTTTTAACCAAATTAATTTTTAAATAAAAAGGGGAAATTTCGAACGAAGAAGATTAAATATAAAACCAAACCAAAAAATATAAATTTTCATCAAAGAAAGAAATTATTTCTATCAAAGCAGATTAAACGATAGAACCGAATGACTAATTTTTTTTTTAAATAGTTGAATCCTCAACTAAGAAAGATTTCTATTAATTATTCAGCAGAAAATTGTGAAATGTTAACAAAAAGTTCATTTTCAACAAAGCAGTTAAATTTTTAGCCCAAAAGGATGATTTTTTTTTATTTTTGAATTTTAAACCAAATAAAACAGTTTTTTACAAAAAATATAATTTTTAGGAGGAAGAAACCACAGAAAAACCATTCTGTTTTTTGAAAATATATTTTTTTACTTAAAATTTAGAATTTCCATTTTTTGTTTAAAATGTAACTAGAAATTTAAATTACTTGCTTGAAATATTAGCTATCAAATTTTTGTTTAAAATTTAATATGTAACATTTCAATCCAAAAACTTAAATTCCTTTAAAAAAAAAAGAAAATTTCAAACCCGAAATATAAGGTTTGTACCAAAAAAAAAACGAATTTTTAACTTAAAAAAATCAATTTCAAACAAAATTTGGACAATGTACATTTTTGGTTCAAAAGCAAACAAAAAAAATAGTTTTAAACAAATAGTTAATTTTTCAACTAATAAAGGTAAATTTTACACTGAATTAATTAAGAAAAAAAAGTATTTTGGAACTTCGCAGCCACGAGAAGAGTTTTCTTTGAAAAAAGTTGCGATTTCAACCCGAAAATATTATTTGCAATCAAAAAAGTTAATTTTTAAATAGTTGAAATTTTAAATAAAAAAGAGAAAATGGCAAACGAAGATTTCAAATTCAAATTAAAAATGAAATAGCTTCATTTTTAGATCGAAAAATTTATTTTAAACTAAGAAAGTACGAAGTTTTAACCTGATTAATTTTTAACGAAAAGAGGAAAAGAAAAAATTTTCAATGCAATAAGATAGATTTTTAATTAAAAATGGAATAAAAAAATTTTTGGGAAAAAATATTTTTTAACCAAAAAGAAACTTATTCAACTTTTAAAAAAGTAATTGAATTTTTAATTTAGAAAATCCCTTTTGTTTTCAACAAAAAAAAAAGTTTTTTTTAAATCATTCAAATTTGAATAAAATAGTTTAATCTTTAACGAAGAAAGATTTCTATTAAATATTCAGTAGCAAATTGTAAATTTTTAACAAAAAGTTAAATTGTTTAATTTTCAACGAAATAATACAATTTTTTACTAAAAATATAATTTTTGGAGGAAGAAACTGCAGGAAAAAATAAATAGTAATGCAAATAAACTAAATTACTAAAAAAAAAGAATGAGTCAGGTGACCAACCAACTTCATTTTCAAAATTTATTAATCTTACACTGAAAAATTTTTGGTTTTTCCTGACTATTAATAATCAAAGAATAGGATCTAAATATTGTAACTATTTTATTATGGAACCTTTTATAAACAGAATAATATAATTTTTGAACCATTTTTAAAATTGAAAATAAAAATCAGTTGTTTAAGGTGCGCCTTATAAAAAATTCCTTGAATTTTGTAAGATTTCTTCTAGGCCCTACAGTTTAAGGTGGGATCCAAACCACCAGGGACTTGGTAATTTTCAGGTTTTTCATGTTCTATGGCCATCCTGTTATTATTGATTTTTTTCTGGGAAATCTGATTTTGAAATAAACATTAATTATTTTATTTACTAAAAATTTTACATCTTGAATATTGAAGACTTTTTGATTTTTAGTTTAAAATTTAACTAGAAATTTAAGTTTTTTGGTTGAAATATTCCTTAGTACATTTTTGTCAAAAATTTATCTTTGCAGGTCGAAAACTGTTTTTGATTGAAGTTTAATTCTCTTTTTCAAGATAAAAACAATCTTTTTTGAATAACTTATAATATTATCGTAACAACATTTTGAATTTGTTTGGAATCTTCTTGTTTTATTCGTATGAAAATCAGTATTAAACATAAAAAATAAAGTTTTTGGGCAATCAAGACAAGCTACGAAAAAATATGTACAGAACAAAATTGTGCACTCAAAAAACATCTATAAATGTTTTATTGGTCACTGTTTGAATGGATGCGTAGTTTTCGTTTTAATCGTAAAAATATCCATTGAATTTATGTTTTCATTGTGGAAAAGTGACACAACGCACGACACAAAAAATTAGACAAAAATTGTTTACGAAAATATCTACAAATTTTTTCAAATTGCTTTCCGGTAGAACGCGTTGTTTTTATTTCAGCCATAAAAAAAGCATTGAACATTTTCAAAAATGGTGGAAAACTGACAATATGTGAAAAAGCTGCCCCAGATCGAGGTACATAAACACATATAACATACATTTGATATTATAATTTGGACAAAATCAAGTTCGAAGCACGAGATACGTGATGAGAATGGGATCGTTAAAGCCCAAGGAGCATTAACGAAATAGAGTTCACAATAACCAAATCACATTTTTGGTCGAAATTTCAACCACTTTGTTGAAAATTCGTCTATTTGGACATATGGCCAACCAACTTCATTTTCAAAATTTATTAATCTTACACTGACAAACTTTTTGTTTTCCCTGACTATTAATACTTAAAGAATAGGATCTTTATATTGTAACATTTTTATTATAGAACCTTTTATGAACAGAATAATATAATTATTAAACAATTTTTCAAATTTCAAATAAAAAACAGTTGTTTAAAGTGCGCCTTCTAAGAAATTCCCAGACTTTTGTATGATTTTTACCAAGCCCTGCAGTTTAAGGTGGGATCCAAACCACCAGGGACTTGGTAATTTTCAGGTTATTCATGTTCTATGACCATCCTGTTATTATTGATTTCTTTCTGGGAAATCTGATTTTGAAATAAACATTAATTATTTTATTTAGTTTAACATTTTATATCTTGAATATTGAAGACTATCGCGCAAAATTTGTATTAAAAAAAAATTTCGAATGTTGAAGACATCCAATTTTATTCCATTTTCTTATTTCTTCAAATTATTTTCCTCTTCCACCTATCACTTCAATTACGTGTGAGGATGTCAGGAAGCGCGCATCTACTTAATATTTAATCGATGCGTCTGGGGCTGCATTCTAAGTCTCGGAGGTAAAAATACAAGAAAGAAGGAAATTGCATTGAAGAGGTACTTTAAAGATAGGGAGGTCCCCTTTCTTACATGCATTATAAATAAACAGATTTTTTTTCTTTTCGTTAAATCTTCAGAGAATGCTGTCCTGCATTCCAGCTACTTCCAACCACTCAACAGATTGCTAGGATAAAGAGGATAGCGCCGACTATTTTAAAGTTAATGATTCTTTAAAAATGAATTATATGTGGAATTGATCCATTTGATTATTTCATTAAATCTAATGAGCTGTATTTTTTCCGCTTTACCGCCCCCCCCCCTTACTGGAGGGTAAATGCGACCTCAGCTTTTTATGAAAATCAAAACATCTGAAGATGAAAAAAATATGATGGTTTACTTCGGTAGTATTTTATGTATTTGAAAAATCATCTTTAAACATAATATGCAAGAAGAATAAGTTATTTTTGATAAAAATAGTGATTGAGACTAATAATATTTAAGGGCATGTGACAAAATAAAATTTCGAAAAATTATATTTTTTTGTCGTTGCAAAAATTGTTTAGTACATAAACGCTCCTTAATCCATTTTCTTTATTTGGCCAAACTTTCGGCTCGATTTATCGTTTCGTGTGGAATTGGTATGATAAGAAAATTAAGTCGGTAAAGAAGGAATCGGATAAGTGTGATATGCCATTGTTTTTTTTCCTAGCCCAGACGATAATTGGCAGTTCTACATTACCGATCATTTATCGACAAAATTTATGATACGTGTACCATCTAAGCACATGTAAACTATTATCCTGGTCGCGTCAACCCCCCTGTCTTTAATTATTTTGATTATTATAATTAAATGATGCGACATGGTATTATATGGAAAATGATAAAATTACAAGATTTTAGTAATAGATTTTTAATTCACTTTTTGAATGAAAATTAACATTAAAATTGTTAAATACAAGCGACTTTATAATCAGTCACCTTTGTCCCATCACACAGTGGGAACAAAATGTTTTTTTGTTTTGTTAAAAATAACGTATAGCCCAGAAATATTGACCGATTTGGACAAAGAAAAAAGGAAAATAAAGCTTATAAGATTTTTAAGAGAGTTGCAGTGCCTGATTTTGAAAATAGCCTTTCATTTTTTTTTTTAAATAAACAAATATGACTAAAAAAATGGCAATTTTTCTATTTGACGTTCCCGGTGCTCGGAAATAACATAAAAACAGTTGCTATCACCTAATTTTCATAGAGTTATATTGGTTAAAGATTTTTCTATATTATGTGATAAACAAATAAATTTTTAATAGGCAAATAATTTGTTGACAAATTTTTTTTACAATTTTACATAATTTTACATTTTTTTAAATTTATTTTGCAAGAAATTTGGATAAAAAAAATATGGTGATAGAGATATTTTTTCTTAAGATTATTATTTTTAATATTATAAACAAATTTTCTAAACAAGTGCATTACTCAGCCATTTTTTGACAGAAAAATTGTCTTTTTTCTTTTTTATTTTTTAAATTGGGAATTTATGCTAATTTTAGAAAAATTCATAATTTGTTGATTCTTTTATAATTTTTTTAAACAAATTTAATAAAAAAATGTATTATTCAGGAATTTATCAAAAGAAAAAGTCTTTTTTTTGCAATGCCAAACCTTTCGGTTGGGAACTGCATGATAATTTCAACAAATTGCATAACTAGTTCATAAATATTATGATTTTTTTATACATATTTAACAAAGAAAATCATAGCTAAAGGCATTTGCCGAAAGAAAAAGTCGTTTTTTTCAATAAAAACTTTTTAAATTGGGAACCTCATGAAAATTTCAGGAAAAGTTCATAATTTATTGATCAATTTTAATAAAAAATGTATTATTGAGCCACCTGTCGACGGAAAAATTCTTTTGTTTCCGATGTCAAAAGTTTAATTGGAATCGTCATAAAAAATTCAGCAACATTCATAAATAGTTGATAAATTTTTTCATTTTTTAAACGAATGAAAAAATTTTCATAAAAATTTTAGGAAAACTCCTAATTAGTTTATAAATTTTATAATTTTAAAAAAAAAATTTTATAAATAAATGTATTATCCTGAAGCTTTAGCCTCATTAAAAGAATGGAAGTAATGAGAAACTTAAACTTAAAGGACTGAGATTAAAAAAAAAAACTTCTACATTAAAAAATTCCCAAATAATGCATATGCTTATTACATTTGTTTAAACGTCATAAAATTTATTTACTAATTAGGAGTATTATTGAAATTATCATTTAGTTCATAATTAAAAATACTGACCTAAAGAAAAAGAGTTTTTCCGTCCACAGATGCCCGAATAATGCATTTTCTTTGTTAAATTTGTTTTAAAAAATAATAAAATTGACAAACTAATTATGAATGTTTCTCAAATTATAATGCAGTTTCTAATTAAATAGGCAGTATTTAGCATTATTATTTATATATTTATAAATATTTATTTATTTATATATATATTATTATTATTTATTTTGTTTGTTAAATTTGTTTTTAAAAAAATCAAGAAATCTAGCAACTAATCATGAATGTTCCTGAATTTATTATGATAATCGAAATTTAAAGGTCTAAAATATGAAAAAATAATCGAATTTTCTCGTTGACAGATAGGCCAATAATGCATTTGTTTATTGATTAAAAAAGTTTATTAAATTTGTTTAAAAATAAAAAATTTAATAACTTTTTAAGAATGTTGCTGAAATTATCATAAAGTTCCTAACTGAAAGGACCAGCATTAAAAAAACCTAATTTTTCTGCCGACAAATGCCTGAATAATGCATTTGTTAATTAAATTTGTTTTAAAAAAATCATTAGAATAATCAATAAATCATTCATTTTCCTAAAATTATTATAAAGTTCCTAATTAAAAAAATACATCAAAACTAACGAAGTTTTCTTTTAAAAAATGCCTGATTAATGCATTTGTTTATTAAATTTGTTTATAATAATTACAGTAATAATCACAAGATGAAATTTCCTTGTCATTATATTATTCTATCTGAATATCATGCGATAGCACTTTAAATACGTAAAATTATGGAAAACCGTAAACAAAATTCTTAAAACAAATAATTTTTTATAATTTTTTGTTTTATTTATTGTATAATATTGGAATATATTTTACTATGGTACTCTATAAAATTTAGGTGATTTCAAACTTTTTCACGATATTGACGAGCACCGTGAACATTAAATAGAAAAAATTGTCATTTTTGGTTCACATTTGTTTATTTGTAAAAAAATGGAAAACCTAATTTAAAAATCAGACTTGACAAGCCTCTTAGAAAAATTATAAGCTTTTTTAAGAATCTTTTTCACGAAATCGATCCATATTTGTGGATATCCCTAAACTCTTCGTTTGTGGACTAATTTAAAAAAAATTATTTTGCTAAATTTAATAATTGTGTGTATATTTTGAGGTTATGTGTGTTACATTCTCCGCGGCCTTTTTTCCAAACTACACAATTTTTTTGGTCGAAAACTTCGACAAGAAAACAAAACATAATAAATAATGTCCCTGATATCACCTTGTTTATAGACAATTAAAAAAGTTTATTTCATAAAAAATTTCTAAGTAGTTACGGACAGCATCGGTAAGGCAGAGATCCACATTATCGAAGTGGCAGACAGTTAATAACCGGTTTTAACCTCAAATAACCTCAAAAACCATGCATAAATATTTTATTTAGCACAATAAATTTTTGTTTATTATTGTCCCTCAAAAAAAAAGTTCAGGGACGTCCTTTATAATATTTTATAGCATCTTCGAATGAAATTTTTAAAAATTTTAATTTTTGTGAAAAAGCCGAGGGTACTGAACCGAATTTACCATACGACGATGTATCACATGCCATTAACCTTTGTCACATTTCGAATTCAAACTGGTCCTGAAATTTAACCCTCAAAATTCTCCCTTGGGGTCGCGGTTACCCATTGTCACTACATTGGGAAAATTGAAGTTGAGGGACATATGTAGAAGAAAGTATGGGAAATGAGATAAAATTTAGTTGATGCAATTTCATGTTGTATAATAAATTAAATTTTCAGTAAATCCTGGAAATAAAATTTAAATTTATGAAATAAAATAGAAAAAATCTTGTATCTACACTTTAAATTTCCAGGATTAACTAAGACTTTTAATCGTGATCATGCCGGGCACGATGTGCAAATTTTAGAGGAATCAAATTACTGGCTTACCACATCACTGGATGCACCGAACAGCAGACAAAGTAAATTAGGAGAGTCCAAATTCCTATCTACTATACTACTACAGCCTCTGGCAATAAATTTTCGTTCTCGTTACAATGTCTAAAATCAAGAAATATTTCGAGTTATAAAATAGCTTTGAGTTAAAAAAAAAATTTACTTTTAATCATAATTAACTAGGAAGCATATCGCAGTGCCAGTCACCGATTTCAATAAAACTTCGCTACGTTGTAAAAAATACGAAAAAATTAATAAATTATCGGCAAATAAAAATTTTAAAGGGATAAAAAGCCCCCCTAAATTTAACCACCCCCCAACAATTTTTTCGCGAAATCTTTGTTTCTATGCAAAATTTTGTTATGAAACGAATTGGAGATTGTGTGCATATTGACCCCCCAGAAGGAACCCCCTTTTTTCTAGGGGAAAAGCATCCTGAAAATTCACCCCTGAAACAAATTTTCAGAATTGCTTTTTTATCATGCAAATTTCTGTTTAACCCATTTGGCGATAGTTTATTGTTAAACATTATTATTAAATAGAACATTTCATATTCCAGGGCTGGCAACCCATTTTTTCCCATTTTTAGGGGCGCTTATCCCCTTAAAAATTTTTTCAGCAGATCAAAAAATATACATATCTTTCACTTTTTTGTAAATTTGTAAACTGCAGAAATTTATATTGTAAAATATCAGAATTACGGATTTTTAAATTAAGGATTGTTAAAATTAAGAGCTCTTTAATTTCAAAGATTTTCAATGTAAGTTTCTGCAATTTGGAAAAGATAAAATTAAAGATTCTTGTGTTTTGAAAACACAGAATTGAAAATTCTTCAATTTTTAAGCTTCCGCTTTTAAAAAATTTACCATCAAAAACTCTAATTAACAAAATTTTCTTCAATTTTTATGATTTTTTGAAATGACATTTCAAGTTTTAATTGTAAATCTTCCAAATTTAATTAATTCCAAACGTAGAGCTTTAATTTTGCAGAATTTTTAATAGCAAATTTTGAGTCTTGCATAATCTTAAATTGCAAATTTCCAAAATTGAAAAGTATTTTCTTGGATTTATAATTCGATGCTCTACAATTTTTAAGAGTTACAATTAAAGATTTTTAAGAATTTAGAATAAAAAGTCCCTTTGATTAAAAAATGCTTTAATTCTGATCATTGTAATGATTTTGAAAATTATAAGTCAAATTTTCGATTTTAAATCCTCTAAACTCACGAAATTTCGAAGGCAGACCTTCAAACTGTCAGAATTTTTAGGTGCAAATCTGAACTCCATTATTTTAAAAAGTATTTAAAAGTTTTTAAAATATTAAAAAAAAAATGAATTGCAAAAAGATTAAATTTTAAAATTTTTCTTTTTCTCGATATTTTTAATATTTTTTAATATTTTCGGAACATTCCTAGAAAAATTTTAAATAATTTTGTTTTTAAAATTTCGTAAAAGAATGTAAGAGACTTTAAAGAAAAATTTTCCAATTTTGCAGGATTACAAAATTTTAGAAAAAATTAATGTTGGAGAGATTTGAAAGTTTTAATTATATACACAAAAAGATTTTAACAAATTTAAGAGGAGGGTTGGACTTTTAAGGGTTTCAAAAAAAAATTTTTCGACGCTTTTTAAGAATTTTGAAAAGTTTAAAAAGAATGAAAATATTAATAAATTTCAGTGAAATCTTTAATTTCACTGAAATCAGTGAGCGCAGAACAAATATTTTTGGTGAGTCGAGGTAAGCTGGAAAAGGGCTTAAAACCAAATATAGATTTCTGACTATTTAAAACAAAAAATAGAAAGTTCAAAAATTGTTAAAGGTTTCTAGAAAAATAAAATTTTACTTAAAAATGCTGGAAAAATGATAACTGCTCTTTTTTATTTAAAAAACGAATTTTAAGAGAAAATTGAAATAGATTTTATAAGAAAAAATGTAGAAATTTTTCATGTGAAATTTTCTTATTTCACAAAATTACAAAATTTTAGAAAAAATTCGAGTATGTTTTAAATCTATTATTTAAAAAAGAGGCTTGTTAAGAATTTTGGAAGATTTCAAGACAATGAAAAATTTTTACAATTCTTGCGAAAATGTGAATTTAATTTTTATTTGAAAAAATTATTTGTATTAACCCTTTTAACTTATTTTAGATATTCGCCTAATATATTTTAAAAATTTTACAAAAAGAATCTGGAAGATTTTAAGGCAATTAATAATAGGAAAAATTCGGAATAAATAGTTACTCGAATTTTTTATTTTGCATTGAAAGTTATTCCTCCCTTAAATTGAATTCTTTTTTTATTAAATATTCAACTCTTTTGATCTGAAATTATTCTTATACAGTTAAAGATTTGAATATATTTTGCGGAAATTTCGTCTTTATTGAATAAGGTCAACTTTTTTTTATTGATTTTTTTTTGAAAATCAAACTACATAGTTAAAAGTTTAACTACATTTGGTTAATTTTTTTTTTGAGATTCATCACCTAAGTATAAAATTTTTTTTAGTTTATTTATTTTAAATTTAAATATCATCTATTCGTTTATGAAATAATTCTAATCTTGAAAATTAATATTTTTGGGTAAATAAATTAGAGATTCTTATATTAAATTCGGTTTTTGGTTCAAGAATCAAATATTTTGTTAAATCTTTGGATGATTTATTTTGTGGACAAATTCTACTATTTTTGGTTTAAAATTAAAAAAAAAAAATTAGGTAAAATACTAAATATTTCATTCTTCGTTGAAAATTTTGTTTTTGAAAATTCCAGTATTTGGTTGAAAATGAACTTTTTTTGGAAATTTTGAACTTGATACAAATTAAAAAAATACGTAGTCATTCGAAATTTTCATTTTAAACCATACAAAAAAATTTTTTTTCCCTTAAAATCGGAAAAATGTAGGCACGTTTGATCATGCTTTTTTAAGGGATAAGAAAATTAAATAAAACATTAAAATTGAATTGAATGTGGGTTTCATATCGTCTTTTTCATGAAGTCTATAGACTTTTTCATAATTCTGGTAAAAAGGAAGGTATAAGATTTTAAAGAATTTTAACTTTTCATATCCAATGCAGAATCTTTATTTATTTTTAAATAAAATCATATAGCTTTCGCAAAGTTGAAAAGATTACAGACGAACGAAAAGGGGTTTTATTTGAAATCTACTTCTGGCCCCTAAGCGCAGCAGCAAATAAAAGCCACAAAAACAAAAACCATTGGGTTTTTGAATAATAGAATTTGTTAATTACAAATTATGACAAGGATACCAAAAAATTAAAGACATCATATCTTTTTTTTATAATTAAATTTGTTCTTAAAAAAGATCTGAAAAAGATATTATCTTGTTTTTAGATTTCTTATATTTCTTAACTCGTTTTTTCTTAAAAATTTTAAAAGAATAAATAATAAAAAATAGTGAGAAGCACTTTTTAATTTAAAATATAACGTCAACTTTAAAGTTTCTTTTCGACTTTTTTTTGAGATCCTTATTCCAAAATGCTGAAATTCTTAAACGAAATTTGAAATTTAGTTTTTTAAGCATTAGATTGAATCAATTAATTTTTTAATTTTGCAATCAGAAATCATATCATTTTGAAAGTTTTTTGAATAATTGAGCTTAAAGGTTTTCAATATTTAAAATGCCTCAATTTTTAGCAGTTCTTTCATTATTTCTTTAATTATTTTTAAAAGAAACATTTCTTGCTTCAAAGCTTAAATTAACAAATATTTGGTTTCAAGTTTCTTAATTTATAAAGGCTTTCAATAAAAATTGTTGCCTTTAAAATCTAAATAATTTAAAGACAACTTCACTATTAAACATTTTGAAAATTTAATATTAAATAATTTTAAATTTAAATATTATACATTTAATTATTTTAATTATAGACTTACAAAATTGTCTGGTTTTATAAATTCTTAGAAATCGTCGATCATCGAAATGAAAAACTTAATAGTTACATAATTTTCATATAAAAATATTTTTAATTAAAAAATTTTATAT
>JAAAKG020033460.1:0-44082 GCA_010014905.2 Druon quercuslanigerum
ATTATTTATGGACAAGTGTTTAAGAATAGCTCTTTTCGACGAAGAAGGTGTGGATCTAGAAACAGTAAGGGTACGTGAGTTAGCGTTCGCAGATGATAAGGTTGTCATGACAGAATCTATCGAAGATTTGCAAAGAATGTTGGATAAATTGAATGCAAGCATGGAGAGCATAGGCCTCCAAATTAAAGTAAATAAAACAAAAACTATGGTGTTCGAAGGAAAGAGTGAGAAAACAATATACAACATTGTATTAAATGATGAAAGAATTGAACAAGATGACGCATAAACGAAGGTAAGAAGGTTACTGGTAGGGCAGGCCCCCGTATAAGAAGTAAAAATATATCAAATAAGGCTAAAATGGCAATACATAATTGTATATTTGTACCGACTGTACTATACGGCAGCGAGACATGGGCCTATCAAGAAAGAGATAAGAGTAAATTTAACGCGATTGACATGAGATTCTTCCGCATAATATGCGGGAAAACTCTGATGGACAAAGAGAGCAACGAGATAATCCTTAAGGAATGTGGTGCGGAAGAGACGGTAGTTTACACATGGGAAAGAAATCGATTAAGATGGTTCGGGCATGTTGAGAGAATGAAGGATGAACGACTAACAAAACAAGTATATCAAGGTAAAGTAAATGGCAGCATGCCCAGAGGCAGACCGCGGAAAGAATGGTTAGAATGTGTGAATGAGACCCTAGTTAGAAGGGACATAAGAAGCTATAGAAACGCGAGAGCCTGCATGAAAAATGCATGGACGTTAAAGAAGCTAGAGAAGTATGCGAGGACAGAAAAGTATGGCAGAAAATAGTTAATAAGAAGAGTGTCAGTAGAGTGAATGACGCTTGAAACAAAAAACCTTGGATACTAATGGATCCAAGTGGAGAACCTCATATTAAGAATTTGTGACGATCTTCACTTGGGGTGATTGCTAGAGAGATTGATCAGCAACCTGGGTCAAAGCAGTGTTGTGGCATAAACGTGTTTTTTAAATAAATAACACGAAATTTCTAGATCGATCTAAAAATTCTATAACCCCTTCCTCACACTACTCCCTTCCCCACCGAGTGAGTCACGCCTACCCCGAAAGGGAAACGGCTTAATGGTGTAATAATAATAATAATTAATTGATTGAAGGAAGTGTGCTTTCTTGAAACTACAAATTACACAAAATCTTTGTGAGAACTTTTAGAATATTTGTAAATTTGCGTGTCTTTGAAATCTTAAAATCTTCCTAACTCTTTTGAAACCAATTTTCTTGCCTTTTATTCGATTTGAAAATTTAAATATTTTCAAACCATAACAAAGTTTTACGATTATGTGACATTAATCTGATGTTTTTGTTAGTTTTAAATATTTTTTTAAAATCTATTAAATCTTTGAACTATTTCTGAAATCTTTAAATTTTTGTGATTAAAACTTTTACAGGGGACCGCAAAACTTCATTTTCAAAATTCCCTGATTTCTACTTAACCAATTGTTCATTTTCCCTGACAATGTCTCTCTAACCACGACTTGATTAACATTACCCTTAAATTTTCCTTAATTTAAATCCAAAACCATCCCAAAGACTGGTGCAGAATCTCTCTAATATTGATGGAACATACATTTCACGAACACCTAACGACGTATGATTGGGAAAAAGTATTACTTGATACAGATATAAATAATAAAATTTACGCTCTGACTAATTACCTAGTCTCCGCATTCAATAAATTTTCACCGCTAAATGTTCCTAAAAACTTCAATAAAGCTGCACCCTGGATCCCATCTGAAATTAAAAATCTGATGAGGGAACGTGATGGCAAGCGCCGACTTGCAAAAAGAACAAAAAGCAGTATAATATTAGCTCAATTTCGTAAACTGAGGAACTTAGTTCAAACACAAGAACCAGTTACAAAGCAGTACTGTCAGCTAGCGAAAAATTTCCTTCAGCCTTCTACTCTCATGTTCAAATTTCCGTTTGACGGCTAGCGTTGAGTTGCGGAGAAGGTAAGTAGCACGGAGGGGGAAGGCACCACCCGCTGTGTTCCCTTGACCCTTCCGCAATTTGACATCAGCTAATGCAATTATAACGAGATTGCACATAGAGGCAAAAATGAGGATATTTGGCATCTTCTTAGACGTTTACACCTAATCCCGCCCAAGCACGAATCTATGGATAGTAACCTTCCGCCAAATGAGCTTTGAAATACTTTTTTACATTCCCAGTTCCAGACTTATCATCATTTTCCTCTACCCCTATTAATTCAACTTTTAATGATTCTGACTTCTTTTTCGATGGCATCACACCTGAAATACTTTTGGAAAAAATACTTAAAATTAAATCAAACGCCATAGGAACTGATGGAATATCAGTCAAAATGATTAAACTTGCCATGCCAATTATCTTTCCTTTTCTTTTGCATATTTATAATGCTTCCCTATAATGCTTCCCTGGGTATCTTCCCAGATATCTGGAAAAAGGCACTTATTTGCCCAGTTCCCAAAATGTCTAAACCTACTTCCCCGAAAGACTTCCGGCTAATTTCTATTTTATGTGCACTATCTAAACCATTTGAAAAGATCGTTTACCTGCAACTTTTCAAATTTCTCGAAATATCTAAGTCCACTGACCTGATTCAAACAGGTTTTCGTGCGAAACACACTACTCTAACTGGTTCCCGATTTCAAATTAGCAATGGATAATAGGGAGATCATGATTGTTGTCCTGTTTGATTTTTCGAAAGGTTTTGATATGGCTAACCATAATTTACTCCTACAAAAATTAAAATGTTTTAACATGTCAAGTTTTGTCATCAAATGGTTCCAATACTACTTTAATAACCGGTCTCAC
This sequence comes from Druon quercuslanigerum, assembly GCA_010014905.2. Lineage (NCBI taxonomy): Eukaryota > Metazoa > Arthropoda > Insecta > Hymenoptera > Cynipidae > Druon > Druon quercuslanigerum. The sequence continues at coordinate 2,845 of JAAAKG020033460.1, forward strand.
AGAATTATTAATAGTAGTGGTGAGATTTCTGACTGGTAGCACCCCTTCTCTTTAATTTGTTCACCTCTGACTTTGGAAGTGAACTACAACCTTGTAGCTACCACAAATATGATGACGATTTTAAATTTTACTTATGGGGACCAATTTCTTCTCTAAGTAGATTACTTGTTCAAGTCCTGTAGGATATCGATCACCTTATCCTCTGGACCTGAAAGAATGGACTCACTCTTAACCCGGACAAAACTCGGGCAATTGTTGTCGGACCTTCTTCATCTCCGTCGCTTGAAACCCTGGCATCATTTCCGCCACTTTGTATTGAGAGTCTCATTATCCCTTTCTCGGAAGTGGTTAAAGATCTGGGATATTTCCATAACCGTACCTTGACTTGGAAGGTACACAGTTTTTCCCTCTTAATTTCTACTTTAACACACATGCGAGGTTGTCAAAAAGCAGATTTCCAAAGAACATCTCGTGAATGCGATTCAATACTTAGCAATCGCATATTTTCTGCTTCGCACTAATTGCATTCAGTAGCATCAGGACAAATTCTGTTTCGCATTCAATCGCATTCTGTATCATTTAAACATACTAGAACTCTCGCATTATCACGCATTGAACGCGAAATCTCTCACTTCGCATTCAGACCTATTAAAGATTTAAACGTTATATGCAAACTCTCTTATTAAAAAGTATTGTGCTTCCGTCCCAATCCGATGTTGCCGCTAAACAGATTTCCAGAGAATATCTCGTGAATTCGAAGCAACACTTTTTAATCTGATGTTTTTTGTAGAGTGCATAACTATGTATTAATCTAATACCTAATCTGTTACAAATTATGAGATTGACTCTATTTATTTTGGTTAGTTTATAGACTTAGTTATTAGATTGATTAAGTATATCACTAATCAGTGCTTGTACTAATTAGTAATGAAATTGTATTATCCTGTTCCTCAGAGGGCTATATTTAGCCTTAGGGACTTTTCTTTAATAAATACAAATACAATTATTATAAGGCAGCATTGTCAACATAGAATATTTTATAAACGAAAGAAAAAAATTTTTTAATTGAAATTGAAAATTGTCCTGCTATTAGATAAATTTTTAATGCAAAATGATGAGTAAATGTTAATAAATGTTCAACACAATAGTTGAATTTTTTAGCTAAATACTTGAATTTTCTACTTACCGATAAATTGTCAACCAAATGTTCGAATTTTCAAACAAAAAAGATTAAACATCAACCTTAAATCATAGACGAATTTTTTTATGAAAGAGTTGAATTTTCAACAAAAATAGCAATTCACAATAAAACTGAAATAGTTGATATTTCAATAAAATATTTAAATTTTGAACCAGAGTTGAATTTTTAACAAAAGAATTAAATTTGTAATGAAATAGTTGGATTTTTAACCAAAGAAATAAATGTTTACATTAAATAAATGAACTCTCTACAAAAAATAGGAAAATTAAATTTTCAGTACAAAAAACATTTTCAACAAAAAATACAAGTTTTCAACGAAATAGTGTAATTTTTCACCTTTGAAATTATTTGTCAACTAGAATGATGAATTTTCCAAGTAAAAAGATAATTTATTAAACAAAAATCGGAAAGTTACATTTTCAGCTAAAAATATTATTTACAAAAAAACGAATTTTCAACCAAAGGAATGGACCTTCAAGAATTAAACCAAAATTTTAAACAAAGAAGATCAACTTTTAGCCAAGCAGTAGAATTTTCAATTTGAGAAAACAAATTTTTTTTAAATAGTTCTACTTTCATCCAAAAATGAATTTTCTCCTAAAAAATGAATAATAAACTGGATCAGTTAAATTTTAGGTAAAAAAAACTAATTTTCTACTAAAATGATGAATTCTTAAAACAAAAGATCAATTTTCTACAAATAATGAAATATTATACAACAATAGTTGAATCCTCAGCCAAAGAAGATTAATTATTCAACCATAAAGTTACATTTTTGTCCAAAAACGATTTAATTTCAACTAAAACAGATGAGTTTATAAAACAAAAAGATAAATTTTCAACAAAACAGTTGAATATTTAACCAAAAAGGATGAATTTTTAACAAAATTCTTGAATTTTCAGTCAAATAATTAAATTTTTAACTAAAAATATAAGTCACCTGGAAAATAAATAAATAAAAAATACAAATATAAGGCAACTAAATGACGAACATGAATGATATATTAGGATCGCCGCAAAATGTAATTTTCTAAATTTCCTCATTTTTCCAACCAATATTTCATTTTCTCTGACCAACAATATTAAAGGACCGGAATATTAGTCATGGAAAATATTTAATATAAAATATTTTCTACATGGAATAAAACAATTCAAATTAAAATAAAAAAATTCAAATTCTTTATCCTTGACAGTTCTCCTAACTTGCAAGATTTTTATCAAAATCCCTAACTTTTCCCTGAGCAATACAATTCATTGAGTTTTCCTTAATTTAAGGACTGTTTTTGTGAAATAGTTGATCAGCACTTTAGTATAACAGGGTGTCCACTCGACGAAAACTCTCTTGACAATTCCAAGTTTTTTCCAGGTATAATTTTTGACAGTACGGAGCCTTTCAAATATTTTACAGTACTTAAAATAATATAATAATGAAAGAATTCCAACTAAAAAAGATATATTCTCAACCAAAGAGTTGAATTTTGTACTAAAAAAAATTCACTTCTTAACCAAAAATAGAACAGTTAAATTTTCAGTTAAAATAAATAATGAATCTTCAACTGCAATAGACAATTTTTACACAAAAAATATGAATATGAATATGAAACAAGAATATGAATTTTCAACGAAAAGATGAATTCTCAAAAAATAAGATTAATTTTCTACCAAACGACAGTTTATAAACAAAATACATGAATTTTTAACGATAGTTGAAATTAGAACTAAACAAAAATTAATTACGAGACTATAATATTTGAATTTTTTAACCAAAAAGATGAATTTTCAAACAAGAAGATTAATTTCTACAGAGACTAATTTTTGACTAAAAGAGATTTATTATCAGCCATAATTGAATAGTTAAATTTCCAGTTAAAAAATAATAATTTTAAACAAAAAACTAATTTAAAAAAAGTATATTTTTGAAGAAACCTATGAATTTTTAAAGGGTGATGAATCTTCAACTGAGATAGTGAAATTTTTAACAAAAAGATAAATTTTAAATAAAATGATGAATATTTAGCTGGAATATTCAAATTTTAAACGAAAAAAATGCATTGTCTCAGAAAAATTGAATAGCAAAATTTTTAGTTAAAAAAACTAATTTCTAGACGAAAAGATGAATTTTCAAATAAAGTAATGAAATATTTAATTGAAAATTTTATTTACATTTTCAGTTTAAAAAAATTAATTTTTAAGCAAAAAACGAATTTTCAACAAAAAGCTTCATTTTCAACTAAAATTATGCATCTTTAAGTAAAATATTCGATTTTTTAAAACAAAATGATAAAATTTCAACTAAAAATGACAGAAAATATTTAATTGGAATAGTTATTTACATATAAGGTTAAAAAATTAATTTTCAACCAAAAGTACAATGGCTAAATTTTCAGTTTAAAAAAATTAAAATCTAACTAAAGAAAAAACTAATTTTTAACAAAATAGTTAAATACAGTAATATAAATCTACTTTTACCATTGAAGAATCATTGTTACTCAATTTTATCTTGCATTTCAATCCAAAAGTTAGACACTTGAAAAAATTCACTGACTTTAAAAAAAAAATTCCCTGAAGTTTTTAGGTCCCTGAATAAATTATTATTACCTTGAAGTAGTTAAAAATCACGAAATATTCATCTTTTGAAAATGAGGATACCAGATATTAGTCACAAGTCTCTTTTTATTGCAAAAAGTTTTATAATTGATAATTCAGGCGGACAGGTCAGTGGCTTAGATGTTAACAATCAAACCAGAAAGTCCAGTATTGGTAATGACACGCAAGTACAAAATATTTAGAAGGAAGTCGTTTGATTTAGTTTAGCACATTTCTATCGTTGGTGACTCTTCAGTTAGTAAAGGATCGATACATATCTTTGGCTTAATGTATTCTGATACAAAGTTGCAATTTCTAATTCGTCAATTCGAAGTACAAAGTCTCAATACATCGAATGGTAACGGTTATTATCGAGAGAACGTAAGCAGTAGATGTCGCTCGTATATTTATCTATTAAATACCGTAAACACTTACTACTTTTATTAGTATGCAGCACTTCGGTACATTTTTGCCTTCGGGAATAATAAGTGCTTTACTATTACAATTTATATAGTAATATACGATTTACAAACACTGGCACTACTCGGATACACATACTCAACCTAAACTTACTGTCGCAAATTGCGAAAAATAATGTACACTCCCTTCTTTTACTTTATACAAGGATTTCACCTGACTCGCTGGTCATTAGTTTGACATTGTCAACCATGAGATTTTAATTAGTTATTATTTAAAGTTTCACTTCTTCAAGAATCGAAACTATTAATTCGACTTTGTACTTACAATTAGGCTATCAAATACGAAGTAGATGTGTTTTCTATAGCACGTACATATGCAGTATTAATTTACATTTTAGAGCAGTTAAACAAATTTCCAAGCTTTCTATTTCTCACCAATCTAGTTGGGTGAACTCTTCAATTTCGACATTCTCACGCTTAAATTTGTTCAAATTAGTGAAAAGTAGAAGACCTGAGAATTTTCCAATCCACTCTACTTTCAGAGAATAACGCGATGTTCAGCGCTACGAATCTTAGTCCCGTTTTTCTTGCGGAAGAGATAATTTTAATTTAGAGATGTTTAGTATCAAAACATCGATTTCAGTCTTAGGAGTAGGAAGCATCAAATGTTATTTCGTAAATTCGGGAAGGTCCTGGAATTAGGCGCTACGGTGATTATATAAGAAAATCTTTGCACATTCTTATCGGAGATAAAAACGTGCTATGACATCAAGAGAGAACAAATTTTGTCAAGTTTAAATCAATAAGTTTTGTTATCTTCAACCAGTCTTGACTTGCTCGTCGAGCTACTTGATAAAAAGTTAACAAGATAATGCAGAAATGTTATTTTTTATGCATACTACGTAATTTTGAAGGACTTTTGGCTAGGATCACAGGAGATTATTTTACATATCAAATCTCAGACACTACTAGAGATAATTTAGCAAATACCAGGAATTTTTATCATTTTCACGTTTTAATCTTCTATAACAGAAGTGATTAGGTGCAAATCAAAAACATAAATCAAGTCAAATGAAACTGAAAAAAAGAGAATTAGTTTTGTAAATGATATAAACGTGCAAGCGATTTACAACAAATAGTTAAGCTGTATTTTTATTAGCAGAGAGGTAAACTTTTTTTTTTAAATATTGAAATTTAATTAAAGAAACCTACGTTTTATTTCGTGAAGGGAATAAAAAATCAATGATATTTGAAGAAATCATAAATAACCACTTATGCATTACTTTCATCGATGCTTACATTTTTATTACTCGCCACACTAGTTAAGCCCGAGAAATATATTATTTCTACAAACTAAATATAAGGTTGGATCAAAAACAAAAATTGTAATCAAAAACAGCCTAGCACTAGAGGTTCCGCGGGGCCGAAATAAGTTTAAAAACCGTTTAACCTTACTGGAATTTTGACATATGTAGATTTCGAAAGAATTAGTTAATTCTAGCGAATTTGCAATGCTCTGAGAATCTTATAAGAATTTTAATTTTGGGAATACATTTCCAAAAAAATTCTTTTCGATTTCTGCAAAACTCAGAATTACGTGTTTTCTAAATATATTTCTAGTCTGTGAAAGTTGAATGATCAATTTATTTCAAAAAGTACACAGGTTACAGGGACCTATAACGCAACTTTTAAGTGTTAGGCTGTTTGTGATTGCCAATTTTATTTCTTTTCGACCCACCCTACTAAATATACCACTAATTGTTTCGAGCTTATGTTTCCAACATTATTCCATCACTTTTTAATATTTTACTTGCAAGAGAGTCCATTTTGAAATTAATTTTCTTTCCTATATTTTGTACAAACCAACCTTATTTCTTTTAAAAAAATGTCTAGCCAATTTCTGACCAGGGAACGCTTAGAACTAGAGACTTTGATTTCACTCACTAAGGAATCCTAAAAATCGACTCTCTAGTACAGAAAAATCGGATATTTATGCAGTATCGATTAATCACACGACTTCATTAAGAATTCCAGAAAATTATTTCATGATACTCTCGAGTCAGAGTGTGACTGACCTCCGAAGAAAATAATCACATTTCAGATGCTGCGATCGATTATAAGCGAGGAATGCCCGGTTATGGGATATAAATTTACACCGAGCTGGATTACCCTGAAGCAATAAAATTAAAATATAAACTCCCCATCATTAGCTTAGAACTCGCAACTATAAACGCAGTCATCCAGATGGTCCACATCATAATATTACACAATATTCTTAATATTTATTACGCTGACAAACTCAATTTAAAATCACATACCAACAAGAGATTACCTTCAGTAAGGTAAGGTGTTCTATTTACAAAAACTCATAAATACAGCGTTATCAATGGCATTGAAAACAAAGTTAGAAATATTTTATGGCATTATACTACTTGTACTTTGGTATTGACCCATATTACGGGACACGTTTAATTTTGATCTTTCCCTCTTTCGTGATATTACCGGTGAAAAAAGAAAGATATCAATGATGGCCAAAAAGTCCTTTAGAAATTTCGCGCCAAATCAGTTGAAACTTCAGGGGGAGGGGAAAACTAGCCGGTAAATACGTTGCTGGTAAAAAAGAATAAACAAAAATCCCAAGCTTTACTAATTTCCAATTCAACAAGGAGCGCTTTTGTTGCAAAAGAAAACCTGCTTCGATATCGCACTCGCATTTCTTATCAATCTTACACTTTAATGACGTTCGTAATTCAACAAACTACTGAGTTTCTCCGTCGATTTCTCATTCCAGAAACCCAGACTCGTTCGAAAAATATACGAAGGCTATTTAAATATTCAATCCAGTTTTAAACATTGCTACTCCTATTCTAAAAATCCAAGCTTTTAGAGTTCCGCTTCAGTATACGGATAAATCTGGTGAGATCCGAATTGTTAATTGAATTCGGATTCCCAGCTTTTAAATTATCAGCGTTTGATCGATTAATGCGGTGAGATATTCGCTTTTTCGAAAACAGATCCCGTCCAAGTGCTACTCAAGACGCTCATAAAGGTTTCAAGTATACACGCAAAAAGAAAATCAATAATGATTTATAGTTTAGTTCGCCATAAATGTGGCACAGGTTGACAAGTAGTAATTGGCGAATTGAAGTTGATCGGTACATTAGCACAATGATTTACAAAGAAATCTTGGAATCCTTTTCCCTTTGCTGACAACTAGTTTCTTGGGACCTTGCTGAACACATTATTCACCTAAAATTGCACTGACCACTTTTATTTATCTGCGAGTTGTGTGATGTTTTCGTCTGTTCGTTGGTGTCAGACATCGGGTCATCTCCGTTTGTCAGAATTCGACTCGGCGATGGACTGTCTACAGGTTGAAAGGAAAAGCTAGGGGAATCCGCACTGGATAGGGATTCTGGGGTTCCTACAGAACTTATGGTCCCTGGAAGTGGACTTGCAATTGCATCTAGCCTGAAAATAAAATTAGTCAAACATGTATAATTTTATAAGTAATACCAGGGATTACAGCGTAAAAAAAAGGTCAAAAAATGGGAAAAAGGTTAATTTTCTCACGAAAAAGGGAGGAAATAGTGGAAGGATTATACATTTATTTTTATATGTCTAAAAGAACAAACAATCTTTTTATAAGAAATTTTCATTTTTTAAATAATTTTCATCGATTTTTCACTGATTTAGATATTTTTAGGGCGCCAGTAATCAAGTAATTCCCAGTGATAGAGAAACAATATAATTAGTTAAATACATCATTTTTATATGTTCAGTAGTGGGAAGTAAAAATGCTAAAATTAGTCGAATCGTTTGAGCTGAAAGACAACAATTTGTGGGTCGACATCCAAAACAAGTAAAGAACAAAAGTTTGAAATCGGCTAATATCTTTTCTTCTCGTTTTTAAATTTACAATTTAAAACTTTTTCAAATAAATGTTTTTTTTTTTCTTATTAAGAATTTTTTTTAATGTACAAAAACATGTTTTTTGTATTGATACTTTTTCATGGTTTTTATAATGCTCCAAAACAAAGAAAAATAAAATCCCAAAAAACCTAAGTTACGACAAAAGTTTTTGTACGAAAAAGCAAAGTGATAAAAGGATTCTTTGGTCCAAGCTGAATAAATTTCAGGGTTCGATATACTCAACTTTTTTTTAAATGTGTGCATATGACTCAATAAAAAAACATGTTTTTGCACATTTTCAACAAAAGTGTTATTGAGCAAAAAATTTATTTGAAAATTTCGTACTTTTTTTAATATTGTTTAAAAGTAAAAGTTGTACACATAAGAAATTCGTTATAATTTTTTAATCAAAAGGAAATATTTTGAATTTGAAATCGTTAAATTTTCATGATTACATTTTTTTCTCTTTTGTCGAATACCAAACCACAAGAAACCCTCCTAAGCTCCAAAGAATTGATTAATTTTAGTGAATTTGGAATTTGGAATGTACCATTTTTTAATTAAGTATTTAATTTGGTGCATTTCAACCTAAAAGTTTTTATCTTCTAATACTTATTTAAAAAGTGCTATATATTTTATAACACTGACTAATTTCAGAGAATTTTTCGCGCAATACAAATATTGTATTTTCGAATATCTTATTAGGTACTTTCACTTCAACCACCAGCTAACTTCACTTTGTTCATTGCTGAGGGAAAAACAAGGGACCAAGTGCACGGGATTCAGTTAATTTTTGCCCTATTTTGCTAATATCTTCGTAAAAGCTCATTTTTCTATATAAGTGTATTTAAAAATAGTTTTTATTTTATAATTACTATTTAATGAAATAATAAAATGTTAATAAATATTATTAATTACAAAAATATTACAGAAATACAGTTTTGTTCCATGCATTTGGTTCATTGTTTTCCCCCTCAGCTTTTAATGAAGTGAAGTTAGCTGATGGTTAAAGTGAAAATACCTAAAATTTAAAGAGAAAAAGAGGAAAAGGGGTGAATTCTAAGAAAACGGAGAAACTAAGAAAACAGGCAAGAGTGTGCACCCTGCATACATTTAAGATTAAAATGCCCTTACGAAAAAAAATTATTAAAAATTCAGTATAGATCTATAATGATTTTGCAGCAATGAATTTCTCATATTTTTTTCGCGATCCACGATAAATCATTAGAAGAAAATAAGTAAGTACAGAAATGCATGTAGCGTTCGCATAGAAGGGACCTTTATGGTCGGCACAGAGTTACGTTTTTGAAATTAAAACTTCGAAAACCCGCTTTTGTTGTGGACGCCCACAAATACTTTTAAAATATTGCAAGAATTGATGCAAAAATGAATTATTTATTTAGGCTTTTAACGTAGGATTTCCAATTATTTCAAGGGATTCGCAATATTCTACAGATTTTATAGAATTATACAGGATTCCACCAGATTTAAAAGATTTCAAACGCATCAAAGAATTCCAATAGATTTTAAGGAATACCAGAGAACTACACGAATTTTTTTTATCAGACTTCATAAAAACTTCACGGGATTTCAAATGGTTTCAAATATTTCCAAATATATCAGGGGATTTTAAGGGATACCAAAGAATACAAACCGATTTCGAAGAACGTTCCGGATTTTAAGGATAGCCACCTAATTTTGAATTAGGGATGATGATAAAGGGATTTTCAAAGATTTCTAGGAATTCTAACGAGATTTCAACGAATTTCCAGAGAACTTTTGCGAATAAATTAGATTTGATTTCAGGTGATTTTTACGGATTTCAATTTTTTCAAAGGTTATGAGGGAACGTAAAAAATTTCAAAGATTTTAAGTTACCTTAAAAAGATTCCAAATAATTTGAAGAGATTTTAAAAGTTCCATGGGATTGTAATTTATTTTGCTTAAAATTTAAGAAATTTACATTAGATTAAAATCAATTTTAAAATCCTATTAAACGTCAAATAATTAAGTTAATGTATGGATATTCCCAAATGTATCAAGGAATTTTAAAGATCCGAAAGGCCGAATTAATTTCCATTTGGGCAGTCTGTGCATACTTAAATCACAGAATCGTTTCCACAGAAAAACCTTGTTTTTTTAAAAGAATTTTAGACATGTATTTTATCGATTTGATGAAAAAAATTGTTTTGACAAAGTTGGGAGTACTTTAAGACTGGTAATGCCGTTTATCAAGAATTTATCACACAACATATTTAAAGTTTTAAAGTATCTAAATCAATATAGATACTTGAAATTTTCTTTTTTTGTTCCAGAAGATCTTTCCGTTTCTTTTGATATCCATCGTAAAATTTTCAAACCTTATAAGATTGACAAATGACTATCGTTTTTCTGACAATGTTCAAACTTATTTTTCTCAAACACTCCAGCGTTTTTTTCCAAATTTGTTTAAAGCTGGTATGGTGAATATATAATATATAAGTTGTTAAAAAAATTACTCCTTCCAAAAAGTTATAGAACAAAGTTCTTTGGCACTTTTGTCTCGTTTGCGATATTATTGAAGTATTCTCTAAAATATTAAATAAATTCAATTTTACATTATCTTGTCAATAATGGTTAGCTGTTTGTGCCATGAATCCATATTTCTTCTATTTCAAGCTTCCATACTTTAGTTGATTTAAAGTGTAAAATGTTCATTCACACTCTTATTGATTATTTATTTTATATTCCCATACTGATTGTCCTATAATATTTTATCGTAAGAGTATAAACAGTAAAATCAATATTAGCATTCACTGTTTGTAATTATCACTTGCAGAAATTAGAATTGTTAACGCATGATTTAAAAAGTCTGAAATACCAGATATTAGTCACTTTTCGATAATGATCACGATAATGAATGAATTCGATATGATCACCCAAGTTAAAACATGTTAAACAAGAAAATACTAAATCTATAATTTGCGTAAATTCTATGACTTCATAAATTTTGAGCAACACAACAAATACTGCAAGTTACCTAAATTTCGAAAACTCAACGCGTCCATTTTGATATATAATTAAATTTTATCCTCCACCTCTTTGAATCTAAAAATCATCAACTTCATGAAGGATTAACATTCTTAGATGCAATAAACAAGTTTAAAATTTAACTTTACCTGGGTGAATTTGAAATGACTAAAGAAGAGGTTCTTTTGGCTGGAGGTTGTAAATGTTGGTCGGTGATATCGTCCAGTTCGAATTTCCTTTTTACTGGACCAAGGCAACTGGGTCGAATTGCTATCGGACTCAAACTGCGCCTGCAAATAATAATAATAATATCATCAATAATTAATTCCCCTAATTGCAAACTTGATACAATTGACATTGAAGAAGTTGATTCTGAGGGAAGGAATCAAATTACCTCGTAGCAAAAGCTTTTCTCGTTGGACTAGGTGATAAAGTATTTTTCCAGTTTACAATATGAATGCCTGGAGAATAGCACTGACGTTGACCAAGCCCTGACCTCGTTGGAGAAGGCGACGAGCACAATGGCGGCCCGCCGCCTGATAAATTCAAGTTGAGTGGATCGAATACCCTTTTCGTTATTTGTTTTTCTGACTTATTCAATTGCTGTGTCGGTGAATCGGATTCTTTGAAAGTCAAGCCCTCTGCTTCAAGAGTCAAATCTTCCCATGATTGCGAGATTTGCATTGCACTGTGAATTTCCTTTTCGTGTGCTGCTTCTCGTCCAGCAACATCGACACACTCTTCTTGTCTTAACTGACTAACGCGAGGAGTTAACCTAGGAATACTGCCGGGACTCTAAAATGAGATATAAATAAATTATTAATTTAAATTTTGATGCAAACATATGTCAAGTTATCAATTAAATACTTCATATATGAGAACTAATTTCTTGTCTAAAAAAAATGACGTTAACAAAATCCTGATTTTCATTTGGCTGGTGAGGCCAATAGATTAAGAGTCTAGTTTCACAGATCATGGAACTCTTCACATTAACCTTCACTGACCATAATCAATAAGCTGAATTTACAATAAAATAGATATTTTTTTATAAATCTACGATACTTTTTAACTAATAGAATTATGGCGTTATATCACAATCTATGAAAGCGATTCTTTAAAATTTATCTCAAGAAAAAAATTATTTCTTACACTTGTACTAAAACGTCTTGTGCGCGGCGTACTGGCAAAAACATTAAATGTTGATACAGCATCCCTGAAAATACAAAAAATGTTAAAAAAAATTTAAAAAGCTCAGTATTATGTTTCCTTGCGGAAATTTTTTTGTCTAATTTTAAAGTATGCAAATAACAGAAAAGTGGATTTCAAATATCTATTTTGCATTATCTACAAGGATGGAAAGAAATTATTTTTAATTGCTTTATGCCTTTCAGTAAAACTTTCAAAACTGGAAAGTGCTACAACACTGGCAGGTTTTGACATTTTTAGAATCCGAAATTTGACATTTTTAAATTAGAATATTTTTAAATGGTATACGTGTTAAATGTAACCAGTTTGGACATAATAGTTCCATAATTTTAAAATATAAAAATACAATTGAGACTTTGTCCTGGGGATTGATTACGATTCTTTTCTCTCGCACTCCACATTTTAAATTTCACACTCCACAATTTTTTATTCATTCATACATTTTCCTCTGAAAAAAGTATTGAAATAAAGAAAATTATGTATTTGAAATAATATTAGTGTAAGCATTATTTCGAGAGCTAAGAAAGCTTAAAACTGATAAATACACCCCCCGCCACTACAAGTGATCAAGCCATAAACAATTGCAGTGTCCAAGCGGACAAAAACTTATACAAAAAAATATATAAAGTTGTACCGAAACATGTTTAACTATACTTTTTAAAAATTTTAATGGTTCATTTTTTAACAATTTAAATTTAAAATCAAAGAATTTGGAACGTTTAAATTAAAAATAAAAATTGTTGACAAAACGTCCCAATGGACTGAAGGGATTTTTCTACTTCTACTTTGAAAGTATAGGATAATTGTAAATTTCGATGATTTAGAAAGATTGTTTTCTACCATACATTGTAAACATGAACATGTATTAAAATAATGATCTCGAAATTAATATGAAATACTTAATGAGTAATTTACCTTATTTTCAAGACTTGATTTTCTTTTTTGAGCAATTTCAGAACTTGCATCAATAACACTTGTAAAAAAATGCCGCCACTTTTCCATTACCAATTACTTTCCCTTGTACTTATATGACTTTCCTAACTTCTCTGACTGTTGGACACTCGGCAGAGTAGATCACAAGAATTTAAAAAATGGAGTGACTAAACCCACGCTAACGTAACTCAATTTCATACAAAATTCGAATTTTCTAATATTTTGTACAACTTTTTTAAACTACATGTTCCAACTTCTTACAGTATTAATTTAGATGTTTAAAATACTTAAGTTATTATTTTGATGATTCTCCAAATTTGAGGCGTCAAAAAGTTTTTTTTAATTTGGAATTAAAAATTTATCATCTTAAAAATATAAAGCTTAAATTTTAAACTTCAAATTTTAACACTGAACAAATTTAAAGTATTTTAAACATTTGTAGTTCAAACTAATGACTTTAAACTTAAAAACGTTGTAATTTTATTTTTACAAAAACTTAAAATTTTTAGCAATATAAAACTAAACATTTCCGTTAGAAATTCATTTACAACATACAGCGTCTAAACTTCCAAATTTTCGAGGCCACCAAAAAACACTTCGACTACTACAAATTCAAAATTAAAAACATACAAGCTTTAGTGATTTAAATTTAAAATAATGATAAATTCCTAAATTTTAATCGCTGTAATAATTTTAAATTCTTTGATTTATAAAGTTTCATTAAAATTATTCTTAAATTTTTTAAATTTAAAATTGTTTTTATTTATTAAGGCTTTAGTTGAAATTTTGTTATTTCTGAACAATTTATGTAGAGAATACCGTCTCTAATGTTTAAAATTAAACTGCAATTTTGAGTAAAGGCTTTCTTTTCCAAACTAAATAATTTTCCATTATTTACATTAGAACCAAATCTTTTTTAATTTTAATAACATGACATTATTCTAATTTTTAAATTAAGAGTGAAAAAATGTTGAAAGTTTCCATTCTTAATCCAAATTTTTTCAATATTGCAGTTATTTTCAGGTAGCATACATATAAAAATTATCATTTAAATATTAATTTTACAACTGAATTTGTTCGATAGATGACTTCAAACTAATGGTTGCAAATATTAAAGCGTTTTAATTTGGATTTTTCAAAAACTTTAAATGATTAGCAAAATATAAATAAAGATTTTCATTTAAAATGCCACAATTACAAACAAAAGCCATACAAATTGACCAAATTATTTCTTGGCCCTCAAAAAATACTTTTTTGACTGCAAATTCAAAACTATAAATATACAAACTTGAGTAATTAGAATTTAAAATAATGATGAATTGCTGAATTTTAAAACCTACGATAATTTAAAATTCTCTAATTTATAAAGTTTTATTGAAATTATTCTTTAATTGTTTCCAATTATTAAGGCAATGAATTGAAAAGTATTTAATTAATGATTACCTACTGTAGGATGGTCTCCCCTATCTGATATTTAATCTTGAAGTCCGATTATAAATAAAGACTTTCTTTTTAAAATTACATAATTTTGAATATTGTTAATATAAAATTATACAAATTTTAAAAACATTTAGCTATTAAGGATTTTTATTAAAAATTGTAAAATTTTAAACAATAAATCTTAAGTGATAAAATGTTAAACATTTAAATTGTGAATCCAAATTTTTCAATATTTTAATTATTTTCGTCAGCATGCATATAATTTGAATCATTTTGATATTAATATTTTCAGCTGAATTTGTTTTTACGATAAATGATTTAATTGTAACGGTTCACTACATTACAAAAAAATTTTAGGTGTTTTAATTTGGTTTTTCCAAAAACTTGAAATTTTTAACAACATATAACTAAACATTTACGTTAAAAATTCGCGTCGAACAGTATTACGGAATTTCTCTTAAAACTAACAGATCAAGTACAGCGCTAGGTTTTCTTTTATAAGCTGTAAAATTTTAAATCACTTATATTAGAACCAAATCATTTGAAATTTCGTTAGAATGACATTACACCTATTTTAACATTTTCTATTTTACAATTATTTAGCTACGAAAGATATGAATGCAAAATTGTACAATTTTAAAGAATTGAAATATAAAACTTCGCGTAGGTTTAGTTTTCGGAGATCAGTTCACGTTAACGTAGGTATAACACCAGCTTTAAAAAAAAATTACTTGCAGCAAATCCTTAATTAAAACTGATATGTAAATCTAATTAAATCTTGAGTGGTCTAGTGTTTTGATATCCACTCAAAGTTAATCAGCTTCTTAAAAATAGAAAGTACATAACTTACTATAAAGTCATTAAGGGTTTTGAAACATTGTGAAAATACAATGGAAGGAGAAATATCGTGGAATTACCAGGTGAAAAAAAAATTGCAGGATAGAATCGGCACATATAGGAAAGGATAGGAAAAGGCAAATAGTGGGAACTTGAGTATCGAGCAATTGCGAAATTGACAAGTCGCGGGGTTGATCGAGAGGCAGGAAAAATGCAATTACCTTGGAGCAGACGTAGACGGAGAGGTAATAGACATAGTGGCACTGATTTCGTTAATCATAGGAGCACTGCTGGACCGTTTAAGACTAACTATCGGACAGTCAACATCCATGGCTGTCACAGTGTTCTGGACATTCATGAAGATCTCTGAAGGTAGTATTCGCGAGAAAGAGGCACATTGGTATCCGCTAAAAGAGTGTTTACCACAGCAGCTGAGAACGACCGGGAGCCACGAAAAGCCCAACCTGACGAGAAAAATCAGCTCCACTGTTGGAAAAAAGGTCCTGCTAATGACAACTTACGAATTCCACAACATGTGTTCGCACGAGTGCTCCTGGCACGCATCTGAATTTCTGATTCGCTCTGCTCACTAATTCCAACGACCCGGATTAACCAAGAACATCGACGAAACATAAGAGAACTGGGAGATTGACTTCATAAGGAATAACGCGGCGTTCGTTTATAACAAAAATGTCGAAAAACGGCCGAATCGTCGATTACGCTTTCTGCGAAGCTAGAAAACCGGGCTGGGAACTGAAACACACTTTACACACTTGCAAATCAGGCATCGAATAAACGCCTCTGTCGGTAATGCAGAAATACAACCCCGGCTAGAGGCGTGATATATTTTTCAGAGACTAGTTATGAATTTTTTAATCATTTTTAATCCTGCAATATCGAAATATTGTATACTTCATAAAATAAGTATTTCATATAAGGCAAAATAACATTTTTTGCATTTTGTTTGCTATTTTTAATTCGTTGTTAAATTTTGAATTTTTTCTAACGATGTCGATTGGAGGGCCCCTGTGACGTCAAAGGGGTCTGATTTCCCGCCAATCGTGGCTTAGGTATCAGTGATTCTCAAATAATTAGGTATGAGTGATTCTCAAGTATTTAACATCAGCTGTGGGAATTAAGAAATAGATTGTTGTTCGAAGAGTTTTCTATGAAAGTTATTCGTGGCAATGTCTCAAAAATATCTTTATGGTAATACAGTATTATGAAAGCAATCTACACTTCGTAAAAACATATCAATAAGATGACATAACCACACTTTTTCACAAATTTTTAATGTGTGCACTAGAATGACGGACAACTCCATGACTAGAACTACTAGAAATTAAAAAATTTTATTTTTTGAAAAAGCGTACTCCCGAAAAGCACTTCGGAATAACTTAGCATAAACTCTTGATCAAAATTTTGGTATGATGCCACTGCTGCTTTGACTTGAATAGTTGAGAATCCCTGTCAACTTTCATGTCACATTATTCCAATTTGTTTTGGTTTGAAGTTTTATCATTTTTCTCGCATACAAAGCGATGGGGAAAAATCACTCAGAAATTATTTTATTTTTAAACTACCTAAATTCAAATCAGTTCTTGAACATTTTTAATTTAGTAAACTGAAGATGAAGTCAATGGCAATCTATGATTCTATGTTATAAAAATTCCTTTATCCCAGTTAAAACCCAATTTTAGAATTTTCTTAAACCTAGAAAAGAAAAATTCTTTCTCGGGCTGAGAAAGTTATTTTGTCAGTTTTCAAATTTATGGAAAATATTTAGAGTTCCGTTTCAAAACACGCGAATCTTTGCAACATTTGAAGAAAAATGTGGCTGATCGCCTTTTTATCGTTTTTTCTCGAATTTCGTTATACTTTCGTTTCATTTTTCTCATAAAAACTTTCAAAAATGAAATTAGAAAAAATTGTACCATTGTAATTGAAAACATTAAAAATGGAATAATTTCTCATTAAAGCTTTATACGCAGTCTGATAAATGAACTATCTTCTAAACAAGATTTCTTTTTGAGTTGAAAAGTCAACTATTTGCTTTAAAATGTAATAATTGTTTTTTGTTTTTTTTGAAGTTTTAATCTCTCTTCATTTAAGTTGACCATTTGTTTGAAAATTCATCTTTCTTGGCTCCAAATGGACTTTTTTTGTAGAAAATTCAATTGTCTTCTGAAAACATGGTCTTTTTGTCTTGAAAATTCATCTATTTGACCAACAGTCATGGTGCACCAACAGTCATTTTCTTACTTTTTATTTAATTTCTATTTGCTGCTATAAAATGCTACGCAAATAAATGGGCTTTATAATTAAATGTTACTTTTAACGTATTATTTAACAATATATTCAAGTTATAAACAAGTGTCACGAATATTGGGAATGTCAAGATTACTGGGACATTTACTTTATTTGGTTGTAAATGAAACTATTTGATTAAAAATAAATTATTCTTTAAAATTCAACTATTTGCTTGGAAATGTATCTTTTTTAGATGAAAATTATATTTATTGCAAAAAATGCCACTTTTCAGGTATAATCCAACTGTCTTTTAAATAATTCGTCTTTTGGCTTGGAAATTCAACTATTCGGTTGATTGAAAATTCTTATTTGTAGTCTGAACGCAAATAGGGAGGGCGGCATTAACTATTTAAATTATGTTGGATTTGGTCGCATGATGCAACCTGATACAACTAACGCGCTGAGAGTTCGGTCCTAATGCAGCTTGTCACGCATGATTGAGCACCGCCTCTTTTCGGTTTTTCGCTCCCCGACACACCAAAATGCAGAGGCCATGAATTCTAGGAACGCACAAATACAGTTTGCGGAAGTCAAGGTTCCAGTGTATTTTTTAAGTTAACTACCCAGTGGGCAAAAAAATTAAGGATGTCCTAGAGACGTCTTTGGGACATCCCTAAGACTTCTTTTATAACATGTCTTTTCGACTTCCTGAGGTTGCTCTTAAGACGTCTAATTTCAATCCGAAAGATGTACCACGAACGCCCATGTCTTTAAGACGTCTTTAGGACATCTTTAGGACATTAGACGTCTTTGATTGCACTGACATAGGACGTCCTAGGAACGTCTTTGAATTTGCATAGTTTTGTGCCCACTGGGTATTTGATTGAATATCAATCTTTTGGGTTGTATATTAGTCAACTGCTTTTGAAACCATTAATAATACAATATATTTCAAAATGAACCTTCCTGAAGTTCAAAATGAATGGAAACCATCAATTTCTCTCATTTGAAAATAATCCAGAATGTCATGTTTAACAATTCACATAGAAATATTTAAAACCCAGATTTAGAATGCTTCAAACTGAATGACTGTTAAAAAATTATTTTAACTTTGACGTTTATTTGGATTGTGAGAACAATATTTGAATATCAATTAATAAAGTTATTATGTCAATCGCTATATTCCATGCAACAATTTTGTAATTTTGTGCGACCAATGCGACTTTTTTTAAGCCTTCTATGTATCGCAAATATTAAGACTTTACTTACTTAAAATAAATTTAAAATTCTCATCAGAAAAGGTATTATATTTGTGTAAAATTTTCACACTTTGAGGCCCTCTGATTCCGAAAAACAGGGCTTTGCGAATTTGTATGCATGTATGCCTATTAGCACGATAATATTCGAAAGAACTAACAAATTGGATTGCCATTTGATACACTCTTTTAGTGTCAGAAACTGAAGGTCAAGTTCATTTGCCACCTATTTTGGATGAAAATGCCAAAAGTTCTAGCATTTTCGAAATTCTTGATACCATTTTTTCAAGACAAAAAATTCTATGTGCGGCTATTCATAGTACTCGTAAATTTAAACAATTTATCTTTACGAATTTTTTTCGATAACAAGAAAATGATCAAAGTTGTAGCATTAAAAAAATGGTTTAATTAAATCAAAACAAAATGATAATCTTAAGTCGAACAACGCACGACATGAAAAAAAGTCAAAAAAAGGAAAACGTTGATTTTCGAACGCCTTTCAAGATTCTCATTTTTGTTAGGATAGGTAGTTTTTATATAAGTCGTGTAAAATAAATAATAAATTTAATCTTTGGACAAACGACTATAAAAGTGAAAAGCCAAAAGTCTGTATGTCTGCCTGCCTGTGAGCGCAAAAACGTTAAAAAAATTATTATATGAGATTGGTCTTATTGCGAATATTTTCAAGAACATTTTTTTAAAGATTTGAAAATTCTATATGCGGCTATTCATAGCACAGCATTTTCAAAATAAAAAAATGAATTTAACATTTAAGCCAAACAACGCTCGATAAAAAAGGAAAGTAAAGAAAAACACTGCTTTTTGAATACCGTATAAGATTATCATAACAACTTTTTACATTTTTGAAAAGTCGAAAATTATATTTTAATTGCACAAGAAGTAAGAAAAACTCAAAAATTCCATTTGCTGTCAAAATATACAAGATATGAAAAGAATGAATAGACAAAAGTTGCTCTTCCAAACAAGAACCACAAAATGATCCTTAATCATTTTTTGATAGGTCGTGTAGTGTTTGTTTGAATCGTAAAAAATAACATTAGAAATAAAAAATTTAAATTTTTTGAGAGTGTTCACCCAAAAAGGATCTTTAAATTTCTCCCCAATAATTTTAAGATAGGAGCAGTAGATATTCTTTTACTCGTAAAAAATATAAGATTTAAAATAAATAATTTAATTTTCAGAAAAAAGACACAAGAGAAGAAAAAATAAAACGATAAAAGTTGTTCGACAAAAAAAAGATCTACAAGTTTTATTATAAATTCTTGTTATAAAAATATATTTAAAATTAAAAAATTACCTTTTTCGAAAAATGACAGCAACTACAATAACATTTTATTTAACTAAATTGTTCGCCTAAGTTATATCTAAATGTAAACAAATTAATTTCATGAAAAGACGACACAAGTTGCAATAAAATGTTTGATAACAATTTGTTTATAGAAGTGATAAGAAATAATACATTTTCAGGGTAGCTGAAAATAAAAATTTGTGCAAAATAAGAAGCTAATATCAAAGTAATCATGAAAAACAAAAATTTACATTTAAGTGCAAAATCTGAATTCACAAAAAAGACTTCACAATCAAAAAATTACAGTTGTCGATGCTTTGACCTTTATTTTTAAAATGTCTTTTGCACAAACATTGGATAAATACAAAAACCAAGTCGCGCTCCTTAGGTGTGCTCAAACTTGCGAGCCGCGCACGATGACAAAGATTAAAACAAACATTTTTTCATTTTGTAGCTTTAACCAGATTTTCTTTAACAACTTTCTTTATGTTTGAAATCTCAGTGCCGTTGATAACTAGATTGAAATTTTCTGAAAAGCTGTTAATATATAGTTTAGCGCCAAATTTTTTAATTTGAATCGATACTTAGTCTATCTATCGGCCAACGTTTGAAGCTTGTCGCAAACCGGACGTGTTACTTTTATTGTGCGCACGCGCACGTCAGACTTTCTTGTCGAGAAAAACAGATGAACCAAAGCATTGACGTCAGTTATTCTGATATTTGTCGCAAACGGTGATTTTAAGAAAATCTAGAATTCATTGCAAAAATTACCTACTTTGCTGCTTAAAAACGGAAAAATGTGTCTAATTAATTATAAGTACGTATTTATTTTCTAATTGAGAGTTAAGTCGTTGAGTACACGCCCGCAGTGCGATAACGAAAACACGGAAAAATGCAAGCCCAAGAGGAAGGTGCTGAAGGTAAGTAAGAATATGGAAAGTTTTTTACTTTGAACCATTTCTCTCGGGACGTTTTACTTCTTTTTTATGTGTTTTCTCCGACTTTAAAACTTTTTTTTTACATTATTTTTTTGACATCTTCCGTAACTAACCTATAATTTCGTAATCAACGTCGAATGCCGAAGCTTGTAATATTCTTAATTTGTGAGAATTTCATGGTAGTCATATTTCTGAAGTAAAATGAAAGATTAGTTTCTCATTTAAGTCTTTCAATTTTCACGGTCTTCAAATGAAGTTTTATTCTTGAAAAAGCTTTATCTCAAATTTGACGTGCTTCAATGAGCATTTTTGCTCCGAAAACTCAAACTTTTTGTACATCTTTTAATTGTAAAAATTTCCTTTCTTTAATTTGTATATAAGTTTAGTTATCGCGACATTCAATTCGCAGTTGAAAATTCCACATCGTTTGATAATCAGTATTATGCACTTTTATTTTCCTGAGAACGCTTTAGACTTTTCTGTATAAATTAATAACAGGCTGACTTTCCGCTGTTAAAATGAGGCAAGGCGAAATGGATTCAATATGGTTCATTCTTTATTTATGAATTAAGTTTTGCCATCTCTGGTTTTGCGTTCAGAGTTAAAAGTTATTTTAAAAATTTAGAAATTTTTTTTACTCAATCTGTTAGGGATCAATAAAATCATACAAACAAAAAATAATTGCCTAATTCTTAAATGAATATTTGTTTTTAAAGCGACCATGGTATTAAAAGTAAACATGATAAAAATTAAAGTAAAGCATACCTGCCTATGATATTACGAGGTTCTTTTGCAGGCTTTAGATTTTTTAAAGCAACGTAGAAATGTTGATAATTTAATGCCGAAAGAAATGTTTACATTTTTTATGTAATAATAGTTTTTAATAAAATTAATCCTCATGTGAATAGGCTCGCCGTGGAATAATTCCAGTGGATGCGAGGAGGATCGAAAGTCAAATCCAAAAGAAAAGAAGTCAAACATTTTGCCACTATGGGGTAACGAGAGGACCATGAATCTGAATCCCCTGATTTTAACAAATATACAGTCGTCCCATTACTTCAAAGTCAACCTCTACGAGTTGAAAACTTACCACGAAGTTATCGACGAAATTTATTACAAAGTAAATCACCTAGAACCTTGGGAAAAAGGCAGTCGAAAAACTGCGGGCCAAACCGGCATGTGTGGAGGTGTGAGTATGTTTTCTGAAACAAGTTTGCTTTAATATTTTCTCCTTTTAATTAGTTTTAAGGAAAAAAATAACTACCCAACCTCTTTACAACACGTTATTCTAGTTATTAGAAAATAGTAGCTAATCTCACTTTCCAATTACTTTTACAGAAGTTCGACAAAATAAGACTATAATTTTGTGTTAAATAAATACCTACGGATAATCAATAAAGCATATCATAAACATGTGCATTTAGTCCCATTTTGTAAAAGTAACAGGGTTGCTACAAGTTAGAAGATGCCAAAAAGTTATGGAAATTAAAATTGTCCAGGCAGATTCAACTATTCAACTATTTTATTCAAAAAGCATTCTTTTTGGTTGATGATTCATCGTCTTAGTTGAAACCCCGTTCTTTTAGTTGAAAATTTAACTATTTTGTTAAAAACTAATTTTATTTTAGATCAATATTTATTTTTTACTGGAAAGTGACCTATTCCACGTATTGTTAAAAATTTGTCTTCTCCCGTTGAAAATTCAACTATTTGTTAACAAATTCCTGTATTTTAAGATGAAGTTTATTTACGTAGATATCATTACTGCCGGGACGTTCTACTTCTTTTTCATGCGTTTTTCTTTGATTTGAAAACGTTTTTTTAACGCATTTCTTTAAAATGTTGAAATCTTGAATCTTTTAAACATTAACTATTAGATAGAAAATTGCTTTAAAAATTAAAATATATGTTTATCTTTTGTGATGGAAAATTCATCTGTTTGGTGGAAAACTGAACTACATCGCTATTTTTTAAATATTTTTTATCATTTTTTTATATTTGTTTGAAAATTAATCGGTTCTAGGTAAAAATTCGTGTTCTTTTATAAAAAAATTTTCCTTCATTTTAAGTATACTGTTTTTGGTTAAGGCATTATCTTTTCCATTCTGCACTTCATGTATTTTATTGAAACTTTGTGTTTTGGATAGAAAATTCATCTTTTGGATTGAAAGTTTAACTATTTGGTTAAAGATTATTTTTTAGGTTGAAGATTTATTATTTCCGTTTACAATTTAACTGTTTTCGACAAAATTACTTTTTTTCTTCATTAAATATTAATTTTTTAAACTGAAAATTTAGTTCTTTCTTCTTTGGTTCAAAATTTATCTTTTTGAGATTTTAATCTCAACTGTTTCGTTAAAACTTCATTTATTTTATGTATGTCTTGTAACTTTTTAGATGCCCCATGTCTGTTGTTACTCAAAGTGTTTAAAATGAATGTAGAAACAATTTTTTGTTTGCATTAACCCTTGATCTTCTAGATGTAAGGTTGTTTTTATACATAAAATAAAAATTTAGAAAGATCAGGGAAGATGATAAATTGCTCAGGGAATTTCAAATTTTGTAGCAACCCTGACTAATTATTCTAAGCACAGTGAAACTTAAATAATAAAAAGTATAAAGAATATCGAACAGAATATTATGCAATTTAAATCGCGTATTATAAAACAAATATCTGTATGGAAATTACTGACTAGTAGTCTGAATCTAAAAATGACTCGAGTTCTCGAAGTTTAAAAATTGATTTGTCTTGTCAAGAAGGAAAAGTTCAAATTGTCGAAAATTCGTATTGTCGAGGTTTTATTGTATTTTAGTTTTATATCCGATTTACGACTGTTTATGTGTCAATGAAATTCGAGGATTCGTACTTAACGCAAATTTTATATTCTTACAGAGTATTACGACCTCGTTCTGTAGTATTTGCTTTAATTGCGAATCTAGTTAATTGATTCGGGTGTTGTAAATTTAGCGATTCGATTTAGGTACGGGGCGTGGGAGCCGGTGGAATCGTCTCAACGGCTTATTGCCTTCTGTATAAATTATTTACTCTGAGGCTAACCAGGAAGCAGTTAAATGGTCTGATCAACCACCCTGACTCTCCCTACATTCGAGCATTAGGATTCATGTATATTAGGTAAGTAAATTCACAAAGTAACCTTTGCTTTAGATCAGATTCAAGGCAATCTCAAATGAGAGTGACGGAAATGATGAACCGACCGAGGGCGGCGCTGGCTGTACTTTCAGACCGAAAATTATTCAAATGCATGGGGGAAAGTGTCATAAATGTGAAATGTTGTGCTTTT
The DNA here is from genome assembly GCA_010014905.2 of Druon quercuslanigerum. Taxonomy (NCBI): domain Eukaryota; kingdom Metazoa; phylum Arthropoda; class Insecta; order Hymenoptera; family Cynipidae; genus Druon; species Druon quercuslanigerum. The sequence continues at coordinate 27,443 of JAAAKG020033460.1, forward strand.
TAATTATATAAACGGACTGTTTAAACTTTTCTTATGTAACATTAAGTGTATTAAATTTTGTCAAGGTTTTACTTTGTGTTAAACGGGAATAATGGGATTTGAGTTTGTTATTTTTGGATGAAACTATGATTACGCGAATTGTCTCAAGAAATTGCAAGTTAATGCCATACTAAATGACCAGAAATTAATAAAGATCTGTTAAAGAGCTATTCTTAGAGCTAATTTTGATTTAAAGGCATGTAATTTGTGCAAAGCTTTTTGGCTGTGTTGATATTTTTAGAGAGCATCCTATGATTGGAAAGGGTGGATCTGTTATTATTGAAATGGTACATATTTTTATCGGAATTATTTTTCAACTAATGTCATTTCAATTAATGTTGATAAAAACATTTATTGAACTTGCCAGAACAAAATTTTGAAAAAGTTTGAAGTCGTGACAATTATTCATAAGAATCGCAATATTTTGTGTGTACTTTGAAAATGATAAATAAAGAAGTGTTGCACTATAAGAAAAATCTAACGTGTTAACGAGGTAATGAGTAAAAATATGCATTCAAAATTTTCTTTAGATAAAATTATTCGTAACATGAATTTTGTTGTTATCAAAAAAATTGAAAACAGTTTAAATTTATTACAATTGTTTCTAAAGGTTGCAATCTGTTTTGTTCACTCTAAAAATAATTGACAAAAAAGTGTTCCAGTATGAGAAATACTGTTTATTTCATCTAGATAATTAGTAAAAATATGCTATTAAACTGGTTTTTTTAAGCAAATCATTTTCAACACGAATTTTCAATAATATTAATAAAACAATTAAGGTAAGTGTCCCAGTAATCGTGACGGTCCCTGTAATCGTGAAATTTGGTTATAATTTATATATATTGTTACAAAAATATGTTAAAAGAAATATTTGATTATGAAACTCGCTTATTTTTAGCCTTTTATAACAGGAAATAAAAAATTACATTTATTCAAATTAAATCTTTTTTGCCCACTTTGAAAATAGTTGACGAACAAATTGAACTATACAAAATTTTAATAACGCGTTACAAATATTCGACTTATTTGTAACAATAAGTATTTTTTAGAACATAATTAATTTTTTCAAGTGTCTTAACGAAAAAAGTGTATTATTTTCTACATTTAAAATACATTTTTATAATTTAGTTTAATTATGTTAATTTCATTTTTCAAAGATCAATGTAAATGGCAATAAAAATAAAATTCAATTGAAATTTACTATTTCCACAGTTTACAATATTTACATATCTTAATACTAAAAATGTAATTTTAACATTCTGGAATTATTATTGGTGCTCTGTGAAAAGTGTATTCGTATTTAGTCTTTAAAATAATGTTGTCTTGAATTTTCATTGGTACTTATTATTTTATTGGATATTTAATATTCTACAAATTATTTTTCCTGTGTAAATACGTGCAAGAAACGTATTTTAATCATAAAGAAAATAAATTTTTTATTTTCACTTCAATTTGAATAATTTTCGGCCTAAAAGTACAGTCAGCGCCGCCACTCGGCCGCGGTAAAATCTAATGTCACAATTATTATACAGGGCTTAATAAGAGAGCCATCTCCCTACTCTAGATCCAATTTTCATTAAAGAACTTGATTAATATTTGAATAAGCGCATTACAATTTCAAAAGCTTTAAATTTAATTGTAGATATACACAACCACCAGCTGATTTGTTCTCCTGGTATGACGAGTACCTGGAAGATGAGGAGGAAATGGATGTGAAAGCTGGAGGTGGCCAAGTGATGAAACTGGGTGATATTTTGAAGCAATTTCTTACGAAACTTGAGTGGTTTTCCACTCTCTTTCCAAGAATACCTGTGCCTATTCAGAAAGATTTAGAAAACCGTCTTGGCGAGCGATTTCCGCAGCAGACGTCAAACGCTAGAAATGCCAAGCCGCCTATCACGTTGAACAACCACGGCAAATACAATAGCAATAGTAGTGTTGCCAGGAGTCAACCAAGGCACATTCCGGACAGTGAAGCTCAGTGGGGAGAAGCAGAAAGAACGAGCCAGTGGCGAGCCAGGTGCGTCTACGTGGTATGAATGAAATCACGTTACTAATTACTATCAGATGTTCTAATGTTCTTTTTAATTACTAGAACAGGTGTCGTAGGGAGGCTAAAAAAGTATTTTTTTAAGGATAGTACTACAGGTTTGCACTTGAAATTCTTTTAATGCGAACGGTCTTCAGAGGCGGACTGGCGTGGGACTAAATCGGTGCAATCACCAATGTACCGGAAGACATCGAGCGCCGTTCGCAATATCCCTTGAAATTTCATGATACATGGTGATATTTCCGTAAATTCTAGGAAACTTATTGGAATGCCTTGAAAGCTTTTAAAATTACTTAAAATCATTATCAAATCCCTTAAAAGTCTTTCGGGTTTTTTTTTAAATGTTCCAAAACCTTAGGGATTATCCATAATCTACTTTCACAGTTTTAGGCAATTTTTACCCCCACCCCTCTCCCCAGTTTACAACCGTTGATTTATTTATGGTTTTGTGTGCGTTTATAGCAAGTCAAGTTGCCAATATGCCTATATTGTCTACGTGGCTCTGTGGCGAATTATAAACTTCGGTAATAAATCAACAATTAAAATAAAAAAGTGATTTTCAGACTAATTGTTAAAATGTGCCGAATTGAATTGGATGTGACAGTAAATCTGGGCATTATTGAATTTTTAAACTAAAAAAAGGTCTATTTTTAACAAAAAATAGAATAGTTGAACTTATGTTTTAAAAAAATTCTAAAAAAAAAACAGTTTTCTACCAAATACAAAACAGTTCAATTATCTAATGAAAAATATGAAATTTTGATAAAAAAGATAAGTTTATACCAAAAAATATTTTTTTCCAGCAAAATACAAGAACTGTCAACCCAAAAGTTGAATTTGAAACTAAACTAGGTTATTTTAAAAAAATCGAATTTTTAACAAAATAGTTTAATTTTAACAAAAAGTTGAACTTTTAACTAAAATTTTGAACCATCAACCAAAAAATGCTTTTTTAAGAAAGTAGCTCAACTTTAAAGTCTAGTTGTTAAATTTCGAATGAAAAAGATGAATTTATAAGCAAAAAGATTAATTTTCTATCGAAAAAAATTGATGAATTTTTAAACAAAAAGATTAATTTACTACCGAAAAATACAAATTTTTAACATAACTCAAGAATGCTAAACCAAAAAGTTGAATTTTGAAACAAAGATTATTTTACTACGAAAAAAGACGAATTTTTAATTAATTTTAACAGTTCTCAGCTAAAAAGTTTAATTTTTAAACAGATAGATTAATTTACTTCCAAAAAAGGCAAATTTTTAATAAAATTCAAGAGTTCTCAGCCAAAAAGTTCAAGTTTTAACTAAAAAAGTTGAATTAGAAAACAAAAAGATTATTTTACTACAAAAAAAGACGATTTTGTAATCATATTCAAGAGTTCTCAGCCAAAAAGTTAAAGTCTTAGCTAAAAAAGATGAATTTTCAAATAAAAAGATTAATTTTACCATCAAGAAATCTGCCCGCTGTGTGCGCGGCTCGATTCGGTCACAAGTTTGAGCGCGTCTGTTGAATCGCGTACTTCGTGCTCGATAAATAGTTGCTTCGCGCTCATACATAATCACACCTCGCGCTTCGTGCTCAGATAGTTATTCTTTGCATTGGGAATGCTTGAATGAAACTTTATCAAAAAGTGCTCTTTTAGGTCGCAGAATTTATATACGTCTTTATATTCTGAATTTTCAACTTTATCAAGTATAGATAAAGATTATGTTGCTCAAAACACTGTAGGCTTTGAGGTACACATTCTCATCGTGAGACTCGCGCTGCGTGCTCGATTTTTGACAGATATTTGTAAATTCATATGTTCTGAACCACCTTAAAATAAATTTAAAAAAATACAATCTTTTTTCATACATTTTGATCTATCACGTGTTGTTTTGCTAAAAAAAGGATCTTTATTTTCATATTATTTTTTATGGATAAAGCAAAATGTCCTATAAGTCTTCTTTTAGATTTTTTACATATTTCGTGTCCTTTGATAATTACCTATTACCTATCATAATTATCATAATTATCCTATTGGAAAATGGTTAAAAGACATTTTGTAGGATTTTTCAAAAGCTATAATTTCTCTTTGAGACTGTTTTTTCGTAGTTTGCTTCGTTTGGCCATTCTAATACTTTCTTGATCATAAATGATGAAAATGTAATAAATGAGTATAAATTTGTATCTGTTTTTTTGGGTGAATAACTTTTTCTATCAAATTGTTTTCCTACCTTTTGTCGTTTTTCCACAACATTTGATTTTTAATGTCATTTTTATGATTAAAAGCAAACCTATGTTTCCTATCAGAAAGTGATTCATAACTAATTTGTTTCTCTTTTTTGGACAAACAATTTTAGTTAAATCATTTTTTTCGTAACTTCTGTCGTTTGTCCACAAATTTTTATTTTTTTATTTTCAATGTTATTTTTACGAATAAAACAAAAAGTACGCGACGTATCAAGAAATGATTAATAACAAATTGGGTTGATCTCTGTTCGTATCACAATTTGCAGTCACAAAAATTGAAATTTTTATTTTTCATTATTTTTGGTGCAAACAAAATTTGAATTTTCGATTTTTCAAGAAAATCCAAAAAAGTGTCATAATAATCTTTAAGGGTTATCAAAAATCAATGTTTTTTTTCTCTTGAATTTTTTTCGTATCGCGCGTTTTTTGGCTTAAAATTTTGATTTTCGATTGATTTAAAAATTTTTGAAAATACTATAACTCTGAGAATATTCTTTTTATCGAAAAAAGTTATCAGGATAATTTATTCGTCTTTTCTAATACTAAAAAAAGTGTGCCAACGATCGATTTGATTCGTTAATTTTTTCGAGAGTTATCGTGTTTACGTACGTACGGACGGCCATACAGGCAGACGTTGCCGTAAAAATTTGATCTTCGGTTTCAGCGGACCTCGAAACGTGGAGATCCGTTGAAAGACTGTGGTGTCAAATTTCCGACAATTCTAATACTTTCTCAATCATAAATGATGAGAATGTAAAAAGATAAACTTATAATAAAGTTCAAGGGTTCTCAATCAAAAAAATGAATTTTTAAACAAAAAGATTAATTTACTACCAAAAAAGGCGATTTTTTTAATCGTATGGCAATTTGGAAATTCTGTGAAATCCCCTGCAATATTTGAAAATCTATTAAAATATTTGAAGTTAAACGAAATCTCTTAATTATTGTGAAATTCTTTGAAATTTGTAAAAATATTTTGTTAAATGTTTAAAAGTTGTGTATATCTTTCAATTTAAGATCGAAAACAAATCTTTTTTTTCATGAAGAATCTAATGCAAAATTATCATGAAAAAGATTTGTTATTAAAACCTAGATTTCTAAACTACCTCACTTATTGAAAATTGAAATCCCTAAAAAATCACTTGAAATCCTGTACACATCCTTTAAAATCTTTGCAATTCTCTGAAGTCCCTTGGAATTGTTACAGGTACCTTTAATACTTTGATATCGTTTAGTCACTTCAAATTCTTGAAATATATTTAAATTTCCTTGGAATCTTTCAAATTACTTAAAATTTTTGGCAATGCCCGGAATTACATACTGTAAAATCTCTTCAAATCTATAAAATCCCTCAATTGTTATGAATAGATTCTTTAAAACCCACTAAAATATTATAAAATACTTTCAAATCCCGTGAAATTATATGCAACTGGATGATCTTCCTTGAAATATTCGAAACCCTTCAGATCCTGGGAAAATCATTAAAATGTTTTAAAATTACCGAAATTTCTGGAATTTGACAAAGTCCTTTTAAATCCGTTGAAGATTCTTACAAATCCTTTCTAATATTTGGAAATCCATTGGAATTTTGTAAATATTGTAAAATTTGGTACAACTCTGTAGAAATGCAAGGAAACTCTTTAAAACTGCATGTCATTCTTGAAATGCAGTGAAATCACCTGAAATATTTCTGTGAAGATTTTGCAATTTATAGAAATAACAATGAATATTTAGAAATTTTTACATCTATTGAAAATTGAAATTCTTAAAAAATCACTTTAAATCCATTGCAATCTTTAACATTCTCTAAATGACATTTTTTGCATTCGCATACAATTTTTTTAATCACTTAAATTCCCTTGAAATCTTTGAAATGATATTAAATCCTTTACTTGATTGTTGTGAAATCCCTTAAACTACTTTTACATATTTTTAAATCTTTCAAAAGTCCGTAAAAACGTTTGAAAGTTCAGAACATTTCTTTAAAAAATTAAAATTTTTGGATGTCCTATGAATTCGCTTGAAAGATGTCCACATACTTTGATATATTCAGAAATATCTCAAATCTTCTTGACTCTTTCTTGACAATTCCTCTAAATAACAGTCACCCTGTAGTATAACCCCGTCTTTTCGTATTGTACTCTTAAATTTCCTTAATTTCTTTTTTTAAACTGCGTTCTCTTGTTGTATGTGATTTTACAGGTCTGACGAGGATCGGAAAGACAAATACAGGGAACGAGATAGGGAAAGGGACAGAGGAGATAGAGGAGACCGAAGAGAGAGGGACAGAGGAAGAGAGAGGGACCGAGAGAGTGGAAGAGATAGGGACAGGGAAAGGGATCGCGACAGGAATTCTAGGCGATCAACGAGTCGCGATAAATATTCTAGGAGGTCGTCGAGTCGAGATAGAAGTAGAAAAGCGAGGGAATACAGGGACCGAAGCAGAGATCGTCATCGTGACCGAGATCGGCACGGAGAAAGGTAAAGTTATTATTTACTTATGGCATTTTATTATTTAAATGCTTTTCACTGCTTGGTCCGTTTTTTCCTCGTTTCCTATTTCACCTCATTTACTACTTTCCCTCTTTTCAGTCGCCAGCGTTAAATTTTTTGAATTGTAAACAAGTAAACAACTTTATGGTCAAAAAGGTATTTTGAATCATACTTACAAATTACGTATTACTAATTTTGGAAGTCTCGAGGCCTCACAGACTTATTCAGAGATCTGTTCTTAACCTTATGGGAACATATTGTTAAAAAATTCTCTAGGAACTGTGAGGCTTAATTCGCTTTCTTCCCCTTATAAGAAAAATGGTAAAATTCAGTTAAATTAAGATAAACTTCAGTATTCCTGGTGAGAATTAGTTAATAAAAAGCATAAGAAACTAAAATAGTTTTTACTCTTTTGTATATTGCTATATTTTATTGTAGTTTTAATTTCCTACGCGAATTTACAAAAAAAAGTACAACTATAAGAATCTACAGGAATTTTTTCTGTATAAGTGTATTTGAAACATAGTTTTTATTTTTTAAGAACTACTTAATGAAGCCAGCTGACGGTTGAGGGGAAAATACGTCATTCCACTTTAAGTGTTTTAGTTTGCAGTAAAGTTTCTATAATTTTAAGTGCGAAACGTTTTATCTTCACGAGTTCGAATTTTTTAATTACAATGACCGTGTTCAATTTTTTTGTCAATTCTTCAATTTTCATTTGCAGTAAAAAGTTGTCCTTTGTAGACCTAGGATGACAAATATTTATAATAATGCAATGAGATAATTTTTTTTTAAATAATGATAAAATATTTAAAAAAAACAATAATGAATAATCGTTTTTGAGCAATAAGGCCTGACGCTTGAAGTTTAAACAGCATATATGTCATTTAAAATTATGTAATTGCAATGTTATCAATATTTATCATCCTAGGTCGACTGCAAATAAAAATGGAACAATTGAGAAAGAATTGAACACGACCGTTGTAATTATACAGAAAAAATAAGTTTTTACGAAGATATGAGCAAAATAGGGGAAAATGGACCATATGCCATGCATTTGGTTCATTATTTTCCCATCAGCACTTAACGAATCTAAGGTAGCTGGTCGTTGAAGTGAAAGTACTCAATGAAGTATTTTACTTGAACTACCAGCTAACTTTGAATTTTGACTAAAAATGTTCAAATTCCTCTGAGAATAAAAGAATTGCTTTAAAATCTTCCAGATTCTTTTTTCAAATTTTTGGAAACCTTTTTAAATATTCTTTTTAAATTAATTTTTCAACAAAAAAATCATTTTCGTTAGAAATCTTCAAAAATCTCAATTTTATTTTTTAAATATTGAAATCTTTTCAAAACTTCTAAATATATCTTAAATTTCCTCGATTTTTTTACAAATTTTTAATTGTTTAATTATTATTTGTTAATAAAAATTGTTTCAAAAGTTTTTAAATGTTCTCTGAACGTGTTTTAAAAAATAAAAAAATCATTTTAAATTTCCCAGTAATTTAAAGAAAAAAATTTATTTTCTTAAAACTTTTAAAGATTTTCAAAAAGCTTAAAAATTTTATTTTGGTATCTTCGAAAGAAATTATTTTTAATAATTCTGATATGATTTTTAAGATAACAATTGATATACTTATACACCATTTAAGGATATGCATCACTTTTATTATTATTGCAACAGTTTATATCTTCAAAAAAAAACTTGTGCACACTTTACAAAAGGTTTTTTCCATTAAAATGTATTTCCTGGTCTGAATCGATTAACATACAATTATTTTGAAAAATAAATAAGAGGTCTAATTCAAAATTACGTTTGATAGATGTGGATATCTCGGTAAAATTTGAAATAAAGCAAAAAGTTGCATAATTAAAATTTCTGCTTGATCTGTGATTTATTACAAAAGCAAAACTTTTTGTTAAAAGTTTAATATTTAAACAAAATTGTAGTTTCTTGTAGAATGTTATATTACATGCCTACACAAATCGTCATTTGAGTACAAGTCGAAACTTTGTTGCGGGTTCTAAAAGTATTGCTGGTAAAAATGTATATGTTTTGTTTAAATTTGTACATTACTACAATGAACTACTAGTATTTACAATATAATTTTAACTACAGTTTCCTAATATTGCATCTGTGGTAAAATCTTGTATTTTTTGTAAAGATTTTTACTTTTATACAATAATTTATGTGAAATGAAAAGTATTTTTATGACACCAAACACCCAAATTAAAAAAATGTAAAATCCTGTAGTTTTCTATAATACCTTGTAGGTTTGTAGGAAAAAGTACGAAAAAGATAACAGAAAGTTACGCAATGTTTTGAATTGTAGAAACTTATACTTTATTAATAATTTGTTTATACTTTTCTACAAGAAAATATAAGAAAAAATTATCTATTTGTATTTAATTGTATTTTTTAAATTAAATTTTGTACATTATTAACAAAAAAGTACAGTTGTAGAAATGTTGTATTTTAGTTTATATAATTATTTGATTTTTTTATAATCCATTTGCTTCTAAGAATTCATCTACTTTTGTAGGTTACCATTTTCTGTTTACCCTTTTTTCTGTAAAAGAGACTCTTGGGCTTGTAACTGCATAATTATTACACAATACTTAATTTATTATATATATGTCTAAATTGTTTATATATTTTTCAGGAGAACTTCGCCGTATGATTATGCAACAGAACTTGCACGAGAAAAGGAAAGACAACGAAGGGGATGAAATTTTAGGGAAATACAAGTCTATGATAATGTGAATATTTCTATCTTTTTGGATTACATCAAGTTGGAACCGAGCCATTCTGCAGGACTGCATTCTGGGAGAGCGAGTGCTTCTTTGGGAAGCACTACCCTGATGTTAATTTTACCATATAAATTGTGTAGTTTACATGTTTTTTTATAAAATAAATTCCCGACCATACAAAGGTGTTATCCTTCCTATATACTTTCTTGTCAACTTATTTATGCCAGCACCATTCACAGCGATTTCGATACTTATGCTTAAGAAAAACTTACCTGGTATTTGAAAATTTCTTAAGTTGAAAACTTGTTTCCTCTTTTAAAACAGTTTGTTCTGAAGGTTTTAAATGAAATTCACATTTGACCAAATTTTGAATTTTACTCGGTATTCTATAGGTTTTAAATAAATTTAATACTTGACCAAATTTGAAATTCTACTCCATAACCAAAATATTTATTAGTTTCCCTTCCTATATGAATTTCTGGTAAACAAAGAATTAATTGTGATCTAATTTTGAATATAATGATCTTTGTTTCTCTAATGTCCGAATATTTTTGCACGGCTTTGCAATTAGTTTCCTAATTTTATCCCTGACGAATCGACATTTTGCGGAATGTCTCTACGCGCCGTTGATTTGAGTCTTTTGAAGTAGGCAAACAAAAATGGCGGCAGGCATCTGCCGCCGAACGAGGCTAGAGCGGGATTTTGTGTAAATTCCGTGAAAGATGAAGAAACCCCGGCTCACCAGATGACAACGGAGTAGTGGCCAATTCTAAGAAGGTAATTATTTCAATATATTTAATTTCAAATCTGCTATTTCTCTGCGAAATACCACATAATATTGGAAGAACTCACACTGATACGGCGTTGCCAGATTTACATCTACAGTGATTTAATCTTAAATGGAGTACAAATATGTATTTTAGTATTTATGCAGATGAATTACAGATTTAATTTTACTCTGAATTGTTTCTGTTGTAGTTGTCAGAAAAAAGTATTGTTTCATTACTTTTCGATCAAGTAGATAAAATTTAAAAAATATGGGAAAATTTTTTATTTCAAATTATCGCGCTTTTTCTCAAGAATCTCGATGTTTCTGGCGGGATTTTTAAATGATTGTTTAAAAATCTACAAATGTTTGAATTGATAAAATTTTCAATTAACAAAGAAGAATAGTAGTAAATTTACATATTAATTACTGCCTTGGTAAAAATTGATTACTAAATATAATTTTGTTTTCCTGTGTTTCGGCTTTTTTTCTTCGAATTCCCCTATTTTTGAGAAACTTGCTATTTTGATTTAAATCTACAAAATTTATTCTATTCAAAACTAGAATATGCTACCACGTGTACTGAAGTTTTATTTTAACTTAGAGAATTCTCTATTATAATTAATTTAAATTTTTTACATTTAAATTAGAAATGTTAATAATGTGAAGCAAGTATATACTCATTCCGCTCTTCACTCCCTTTTAAATTAATTTCTCTTTATCGTATCGTTTCTTCTCTTAAATGAAACCCGAAATAATAGAACCCAGTAAGGAAATCCAACTCTTTCTAGTTAAAAATTCATTCATTTTAATTTGAAGATTTTACTATTATATTTTTTCATCTCTTTGGTCTAAAAGTTAAACAGTTTATTGAACATTCTTTTTGATCTGAAAAGTTGCTATTATATTTCTGGTTCAAAATAATCTCTTGGTTAAAAATTCTACTATGTGGTTAAAAATTTAACTATTTTTTTATAAATCAATTAGTTTGCTAAAAATTCATCTTTCTTGCATAGAAAACTCGTCTTTTTGGATTGAAAATTCACCCTTTATGGTTGAAATTTAATTATTTTAAATTGAAAAGTCGGTATACCATATTTTTGTATTGTATTGTAATTATACTATTAGGTTGAACATTATTTTGTTTAAAATTCAACTATTTTCATAAAAAGTCGTGTTATTTGGTTGAACGTTAATTTTTTTCATTTGATAAGTCTACGATTCTATTTTGGATTCAGAATTCTTCTCTTCTGATTAAAACTTTGGGTTAAAAAATCATCTTCTATTGTTAATTATTTTTAATTGAAAAGTCTACCACCATATTTTTGGTTTAGAACATGTTGAAAATGAGAAAACCGGACACAAAATTTGGTATCCAATAAAATTGGAACAAGTGAAAAATATGTAGTAATTAAAAAAAGTGTTACTTTTGATTTGAAATATGCAAAATTAAATCATTACAAAATTGAATATTCCAAGTTAATCAACTTGCAAATTTGAATGTTCTAACTTGAACAGCTAAAATTCAAACGTGCATAAGCGAGTTACTTGAATTTTAAATCTGTATACGAGTGTCGAGCAGTGCTAATTTTATTTTTGAATCTTAACCAAACAAAATTTTCAGACGTTTATTTAAGCTATTATATATTAAGGTACTTAGAATTCAAATAAAACTTTAATCTAATGTTCTTACGTTGAATTTTTAGAGACTAAATATTTTTTAAATTTAAATATTATCTTGAGTTATTCTTAGTTTCATTTCTAGATCATTAGAGGGTAGTTTAAAATTTACATTTAAAGTATTTATTATAGCAAGGATGAAATGATAAATATTTAAAGAAACATTTAATTACACGTAAAAATATCAGGATTTAATTATTAACAATAGAATTTTTTAATGTGAAAATATTCTAGATTATGAGAACGATTTTAAATATATAAAATTTATTATAAAAAGATTGTTTCTCCTTTTCTACGTTTAAAAATAAATTTTGAAATCCTTTTGCGCTGTCATCCTTCTAATTTATTAATGTTTTTTATTATTTCAGATGATTGGCCGACGCTGCGCTGTTTTCGCCTTGGGCGGGCTTTTGATTCTCGTTCTCACAGTCAACGTTTACTTTATTCGAATGATTGTCGAAAGCTCGCCAGGGAAACCGAATTCAAAAAACTTGCCCGTCATTGAGCCTAAAATGAATCATGTAGATTTTTCTACAAAGCCTAGTGAAAATATCCAGCGCTCTCAGAAATCGATTACGCGAGATATGGAGCAGAAAATTAAAGCAGAAATGCGAACATTGCCCTCGAAATATTTTAAACAAAACTCTAGTTACGCAATTCTTTTGGATAGATTGCTCATCGAGCTTAGAACAATGCCAAATGCGCGAGATGATATTTGGAACATTCCGAATAATAATGTTAGTAAATACTTTTAAAATCCTAAATTATAAAGGATAAATTAGAAATTGAGTTTTAATGTTATGTCCCTCATCTATGGCTGTTAGGTTTTTTTTTTTACTAGAATATTAATTTCGTTTTATCTCGACAGAGTGTCCAGCGACCTTGAAAACCTGGAATTCTCGTTAACTTTTTTTAAACCTTGAAAACCTGGAAGTCTTGAGTTTGTCACGAGAACCTTGAATTTTAATTATTATTTTTTGCTCTTGAACCAGTAATTTTATTGAATTGCGAAGAGTAATTTAAATGTTTTAGTATATTATGAAAGAATCCACTAGTTTAGATAAAGGTGTTACTACTGAAAAGCTTTTTATTTATCAAGATATAATTTATCTTTTGTCTATTACAGAACATCTAAGACGATTTCAAGGCACTTTTTGTAGATTCTACCAATTATTTTATAGACTGCAAACAACAGACTCAGATATTGTGAATAATTCTTTAAGTTTTTAGTTTCTTTTCCGCCAATATAGACTATTGGAGTAGAAATTTTTTTGTATTCAACTTACAAATGATACAAATTATTAGTTGAAAATTTCGATGTTAATTCAGGTTTTTTTAAAGAATTAGAATGAGTTATGGCCATACAACGAATTTTTCGAGGTGTTGACTACTCGGGTTTTGAGTATAAATCAGATTTCAAAAGATTTCAAAATATTTTAAATATTTGTAAAACGTCACAAAGATTTCAAAAAGGCGTGCACACCAGATTTCAATAAAGATTTCACAACAATTTCAGAAACATTTTAAAACTTTGAAGATTTAAAGAAGTTCAAAGATTAAAAAAGGATACAGTACAAGTTTTTTTGAAAATAGAACATAAAATTAATTTTATTTTTTCAAATTTTAAATAAATTTGATTTGATAACTAAAATATTAAAGTTAAAAATTTATACGAGATGTTCTGTGTATGTAGAAATATTATACTAATATAAATATTCTACATAATAAAGGGGGTAGGGGGATAGAATAAAAGAAATTAATTAAGTTTTTAATATTTCACAAAACGATTTTAACGAATACAACAGCTTTTTCGAATACAGATTTAAGAAAGATTTCACAAATATTTCAAGGATTTCATAGGTTCAAAAAAGGCGTTTGCACTAGATTTAAAAGTTTTTACACAAGTTTACCAAAGATTTCAAAACATTCCAAGGATTTTAAACGATTTCAAATTTTCTGTTTAAAGATTTCAAAATATTTCACAAAGAGTTTAAACAAATACAAACGATTTTTAAAAATTTCACAAAGATTTCAAAGAATTTTTAAGAATTTCAAAATATTTCAACCATTTTTTTAGAGTATTTCATAAGATATCACGAAGATTTTAAATATTCAAGTGATTTAAAATAAATGTAAAAGATTTCAGGATCACTTCATAAATATTTCAAAGACTTTATAAGTATTTCAAAAGAATAAAAGAATTTCAAAAATTTCAAAAAGGATAGTAAATCAGATTTAAAGGATTTAAAAATCTTTCGAATATTTTAAACGATTTCAAAAGATAAAGATTTCAAATATTCGAGTGATTCCAAAACATAAAGATTACAAAAGATTTCGCAAATATTTCAAAGAATTCATAAGGGGTTTAAAAGATTTCAAGAAATTCAAAGCTTAATGATTTTAAACGAATAAAAAAGATTTCACAAATACTTCAAAGATTTCAAAGAATTTCACAAAGATTTCATACATTTCAAGTATTTCAAAAAATATAAAGATGTTACAAAAGCTTTAAATAATTCCAAAAGATTTCTTAAATGTCTCACAGAAATGTCTAGGATTCGCAAAGGTTTGGAATACTACCAAAAATTGAAACGAATTCATAAAGATTTCAAAATATTTCAATGATTTCATAAACACTTCTTAAAGATATCAAATTCAAAGATTTCGAAGATTTCACAGATTTCAAAACATTTTAAACGATTTCAAATTTGTTTAGAAGATTTTTAAAAAGATTTCGCAAATATTTCAAAGATTTCGAATATTTCACAAATGTTTCAAAACTTTTCACAAAGTTTACAAAGGTCTTATGGATTTAAAAAAAATTATAAAAATTTTAAAAGATTTCAAATATTTTAATAATTTCAAATGAATACAAAATATTTTTCAAAGATGTCATAAAATTTTCATGGATTTCAAATTTGAAGATTCCAAACAATAGTACAATACACCAGATTTCTGAGATTTCAGAACATTTCCAATGTTTTAAATAATTAAAAAAAAAATTTCAAAAATATTTGGAAGAAACCATAAGGATTTCAAAATAGTTAAAGAATTTAAAAAAGTTTAAAAAGATGTGAAAGATTTTACACAAATTTTTGAAGATTTCAACGAATTTACCAGAATTTAAAAAGATTTTAAAAGTTCACGAAAATGTCAAGGATTTGAAAGACTTTACAAAGATTTAAAAATATTCCCAAAGAATTCTTGACCTGGTAAAGGCCCTGAATGTTGTTCCTAAGAATCGCTGGACACCCTGATTAGAGAGAATGAAATATTTCCGTTAAAGAAGAATCTAATTTTTAAATTGCATTTCAGTGGCCAGACGCACATTGTTTAATTCCACCTGCAGCTCCAGAACTTGGGACAATCCTTGATGCCTTGAGGAAGGCGAAGGTGACGAGAGCTGACAATGCAGCTCTGGGAACGCAGCTAAAGCTAATGTTGACTCTGGAGCACGGGGTCAAAGCACTCTTTAAGCCAAAATGGTATTCTAGAAACACTGTCATAGAAGGACCAGTTTATTATGGAAAAGACAGACATAATGCAGAAATTGTAGCATTTCACTTATCATCTCTGCTTGCTTTAAGACGAGTGCCTCTAACAGTCGCGCGGAAATGTAAGTTTCCTGGCTGCCCTGAATTATACTAAAATTTTCCTCCCTTTTTTAATTTACATCACTGGTTTTTTCTTTCGAGTGCAGAGTTGACAAGCAAAAAAGACAATAGGGTTGCTGTAGGTCAGTTTCGATAAATTGAATTTGATTTTGAATAAAACTTTTTTTTCTTCATTAACTGACAAATCTTTCTTGGTTGAGAATCCAACTCTGTGGTTGAAAATTCTCGAGGTGGCTGCTGGATTGGAGAACCGGGAATTTTATGAGACTTGGATAAACCGGGTAATCACTGTGAATTTATTTTTCGACTGGGGATTTTACAAATTTTTAGAAAAAAAATCTGTTCAAGTTTGATTTAAACAGTTTTTTCAAATAATAAGTTGAATTGTTACCTTTTTCAATTATGATATTCAGTCTGCCATGCGCAGTTCGAAATCTTTCATTGAAAGAATTTTAAAATACAGTTTTAATTAAAGAGTAGAAAATTAAAAATTAGAAGCGTTGGAAATACACAATTTTAGATAAAAAACATTTTTAGTTGGAAAACTGTGAATATAAACTATAATGATTTTCAAAATTAAACTATACATTGAAGATTTATAAGTGAATAATAATTGATTTTGCAAGTCGATACGAAATCAGTTTAAAATTCCAGAATTTACAGATTTTTGCGTTACAGATTAAACTGTTTCAATTAGAAAGTCTTAGTAATTGAACAAATGTAACCACCAGATTAGAACTTTGTAAACTATTTAAAATTTTAAAATAACTTCAAAACAATATATTCATGATTAAAGACTTTTGTTAAATTTAAAATATTGTTTTAGTCTATTATTTGACAGTTTATTTAAAATCCGTAATTATGAATTAAATACTCAAAACTAAACTTTAAGCGTTATAATTTTAATTCTACTATTCAAAAACATTTAATTTACTAGTAAAATTGAACGGCTGGATCGAAGAATGGGACGTGCGCGTGGCCGCTTGAAAGTGCCCCTGAACGTTATGCAATTTCC